>JAPMOR010026548.1:11549-37114 GCA_026543865.1 Argiope aurantia | reverse complement strand
ACAAAGATAAGATATTAGATATGGTTAGATACAAAGATAAGATATTAAATATGGTTAGATAATCATAATTAGTTAATATAGTTTGATGCAAAGAAAAACATCTAATTATTACGAGAGATTATAAGGAAACCATGAACTACAAACAAATATAACATTAAAAGGAATTACTTTACCGGACTTGCAGGTGAAATACAGCATTACTAATGGAAATAATTATTAAAATCACAATATACAGGGTGTTTATTTAGTTCCGGACCCCTTTTGATGTTTAATAACTCATAAAATAATAAAGATAGATTAAAATCAATAATATAAATGGTTAAATAGACTCAAAAAATTTCATGACCCTTGTCAATGAACTTCCACGTGTGCGCCCTTCGTCGCAGGGAGAATATCAAGTCGATAGTCAATTTCTCGCCAGGTAGCGGCAAGCATGTCGGCATCCACAGAGCCTATTGCGGTTGTAATTCTGGCTTTTAGGTCATCAATGTTCGACACTCTCCACCTGAAAACGTTGTCTTTTACAAACCCCCAAAGGAAATAGTCCAGCGGCGTTATGTCCGGTGATCTGGATGGCCAAGGAATTGGACCTCCTCGCCCAATCCATCTTCCTGGAAAATAGCCATTCAAAGAAGTACGAACGATGGTACCCCAATGAGGTGGCGCACCATCTTGTTGCAAAAAGACATGTGGCTGAAGCTCTTCTAGTTGTGGAAATACGAAGTTTTCCAATATGTCTAAGTATACGACTGATGGGACCGTCTTTTCTGTAAAAAAGAAAGGCACAATGACTCGGTCATGCATTAGTCCGCACCACACATTAACCTTTGGGGAATCCCTTTGTGCCTCACGGTATTCATGGGGGTTTTCAGATCCCCATATGCACACATTATGGCGATTAACAATACCAGAAACATGAAAGGATGCTTCATCGAAGAATATTATACGCTTCAGAAAATCAGCAGCATCTTCTATCCTCCTTAGCATATCTGTTGCAAAGGCCATCCTCCTAGGCCTATCGTTCGGTTCCAAAACTTGAACAATTTGAACTTTGTGTGCATGCAGTCTTAATTTTTTCTTAATAACCTTGTACACAGTCAAAATTAGCATATCCAATTCTGTTGCTGCTGATCTCACATATATTCTAGGATTGTGTAAAAATGTCTCTCTGACACGCTCAACATCAAAATCACTTGTGCAAGGACGTCCGGAACGTTTCTTACCTGCGATACTTCCAATTTCTAGAAAATTCTTTTTCCACCGCAAGATGCTGTTTTTGGAAGAAGGATCCTTTGGTAAATTCTTCTGAAATTTCTCTGTGCTTGCACTATCGTTTTCATTTCTATGAACCACCATAAAATCTGTGCTTTCTCTTGTGGTGTATGCATTCTCCTTAATATCCGCTCGAATAAAACATCACATACAAAAATACTACATAGAACAAACACATCAAAATTAAACATAACATTTCAATAGTTGCCAAAAACAAAAGAGAGAAAAATGCAATTAATAAGCAGACGATATTTAGAAAAGTACAGATATTTAGAATGGAAAATGAAATTATCTGAAATTAACCACACGCGCAGACGATATTTACAAAAGTAAAAACATTCAAACCTGAAAAGGAAAACCTGAATATGAGTTATTCCATCAATAAATGCCATAAGTTTGTTTATATCTTCATTATTTTATGAGTCATTAAACATCAAATTGGGTCCGGAACTAAATAAACACCCTGTATTATAAACAAATAAATAATACTTTTATTGATTTCCTAATAATTTTATGTAAACACACATTATATACCTAATATTTTTTAATTCAGAAAATGTATTTTTTTAATACAAATATTGTAAAAGAAGTTGCTTTTTATTGAAATTTTGTAGCCTCTCTCGTCCCAGCGGCTGTAGGCAGCTGCCCTGCATAATTGAAAATCTGTTATTAAATAGAGGCGTTTTCTTCCTCGAACCCCACCCCACCCTTCAAGCGCCTATTATGCTGTGCGGTGAGTTACGTCTACTCATTTTAAAAAATAGAATATATTCTAGAGCTATACAATCAAATTTGGAAAAATTATGTATTTCTTTGAAGAGATAGAGACTGAACTGATTTAAAAAATCGGTAATGTTACTTTTTTATATAGTATATAGCAACATTCGCACTCTGAATCCTTGGAATAGCTACATATTTGTTGATACAATTATTTGCGCTTCTGATCAGTTTTGATATTTTTTTTACATACAGGAGTATTTTTATGTTCTCATTTTGCTTTTGCTTAGTTCGAGGAGAAAATAGTAGGCAGAGTAATTGCTTTTATTTAATTAAAAAAAAAAAGTATCAAAAATTTGTCAGTTCAGCAAAAATTTCAATGTGCATATTATTCACCATTTATAATGTATTCAAAAACAAAATTTATAGCTTTTAATTGGCAAATGGAGAAAAAATTGAGTAAAAACTTTTCGAGTGCACTTATGAAGTAGGAATATATAATATATTGACGTGTTCTCTGGGATTTTTTAAAGATTAATGAATTTTAGTTAATTAATGAATCAGATTTCTGTTAATTAATTTATTCTAATTATTACATAGACATCTGTGTACAAAGGTATTCTTATAATACTCATGTAAAATATTTGGAATTTTAGGTCTCCCATAAGAGCCAATGACAGCATGTTACTTTTGAGCAACCGTGCCAAATAAAAGATAAGTCACAATTTGTTTCTATGAAATAACAAACGCAAAAAGCGATTGTTATAGGAGGCATAGTAAATAAAATTTTAAAAAATTTCTTTCGCCCTGCATAAAATTACAAACTTTGAGTAAATTTATAAATTCTTCGAGAGTCGCACATTATATGCTTCATAATAGAGTAAAAGAATATACATTTTAGAAGTCTTTTTGCTTACCGAAATTTGACCCAGAATTACAATTTTAATTAAAAGATCAAATGCCAAATTTCATTTATTTTTATTTTTTGAATCTACTTGGATACAGGCTGACTTAAAATGAATCCCTCGAGAGATCTGGATCAAAATTTGACTTAAAAAAAAATCCATTCTTTTGATGCTTAATATTTGTATATATTTTATTCATCTACGTGTTTTTGTTTTATAGTTTTTGTATTCATTTATGTTCGAACTGCCAGATTTTTTGAGCATAGATTTCGCTCAAAATTTGGAAGAAATTTACAAATTTGACACCACATAAGATCCTATGCCAAGCTGTGTATGTCTAGTTGCATTTTTGAGTTATCGTGTTTACAGACAGAGCGAGATAATTTCAAAAACGTGTTTTTCGGATTCAGAGAGATCTGAACGTGGAATTTCTTCAAAAATCTCGAATTCGAAAATTTTGATGGCAATAGTGCTCTCTCTTTATATAACGAGGTAAGTAAAAGAGGATACATTGGAAAAAGTGTCAAAACAGTTTCCTTGGAATACAAATTTAAAATAGCGCAACAAATGCGAAGCTCTGTCTATAGTCCTACTTTTTATTATGGTATCTGTCATATAGCATGCGATCTGCAATTATATAATGCAATGTGTCGTTAATTGTGAATTTATATTTCATTAAATTTTTGTTACTCTCTTCATATGGTACATGCTTTTCTTTTATTTAATTCACTAGAAAAGAAACTTTAGCAGTTTTCTGTTAAAAAAATTTTAACCATTTTTTTTTTTTTTTTTACTTATAGGAATTATTGAAAAAAAATATATTGTAATAGTTAAAAAAAATTTGTAATCTAGGTTTAAAAGAATATCTATGTTTCAGATCTCCCCAAATTCGAAAAATTAGCACATGGAAGCGATTTTTTTCGCGATAACCTCCGAAAATATTATCGCAAAAACATGATTTTTACAAGTTTCAAAAATTATATTTATTAATGATACCAATATTTTAGCCTATAAATTAAATTTCTATTTTCAATGAATATTTAAAATAAATATTTTAACTATATTTATTAACAGATTATTTCGTGCAAAATAAAAATAAAATTTAGCTTGCACGAGTACCTAATGTAAAATAATTAGCTTTTATCAACGTACTGCCATCGCATTATCAAGAGCTTACATTAAAAAATACGTTAACTGTGATTGGAAACTAAATTTAGAAAAGTGTAATTCAGTACGTGTCTGTATGAAAAAAATAAATAGGAAATATATTTTCTAAAAATTTTCTATGATTACAAAAAATATATACAAAATTTTTTTTCCATGATTTTTTAAAATATCTACATTATTAATTCAATAAATCAGTTTTATTAAAGGCAAACGTGGTTTAATATATACAAGATATCCATTCTTAGCAGGGCCCAACAGCTCTTTTGTAAACTTTTAGTAATAGGCACACATCTGCTAACAAAATGGTCAAAATGAAGTGCATAAAATGTAATTATTTAACTTCAATCAATAGATGTTCTAATGAATTACGAATTTTAAATTTTTACATAGATCGCCTGCTCTGTGAATCATATTTAACAAAAAAAAATTTGAGACAGCAATATTTTAATTAAAAAAAAGTTGTACTCCAGTCAACTAAATCAATTCCCAATACTGACTGATTTTTAAAAATTTGAATATCACTCTTCTATAAAAACGCACGATTTTAGATCTTTCAATTCACCGTCTTAAAGAAAATACGCCAATCAGTGCCCGGAATTTCTACAAGGCTGATTAATAGATGCATTTGTGTTTCTATTTGCATGTGCTGCCGCTCTGCATGCCAAACCATATGCATTTCAGAATTCAAAACTTTTTCTTTACTAGTCCCACGGGGGGGAGGGCATCTCATAATTGAGGATGAGGAGCTTTTTTCATGGCGGTTGGTTCTCGCCACCCTAATGGGTACACAAAAAGGTGGGGGCTGGCTCCTTCCATCGATAACGGGATGTACTTCCTACGGGAAGGGTTGTATCGTGGCCGGTGATGGCCCTTAGCAACACTGGCGGGAACTGTGGTTGAGTCCTGTCTCAACGGTCAGGTCATTCAGATTTTTTCGAGTGCCTTCCGGGGGGACGGATTAGCCATTTTGGGTTACCAACTTTCATTTCGTATTGTTGTCGTATGTTTTTGTTATACAGATGGTTAGGAGTAATTGGAAACAAGAAGCAATTCTGAATGGTGAATACAGTATACGCACTGGTGAATCCTTATCGAATCGAGATGCAAATATCTTCTTCAAGATATTGTAAAGGAAGATGAACCTCATCCATTTTCCAAAATTCAGTTATTTTCTGGTGTTTGTTTACTTTAGTTACAACTGTGTTGGGGAAAAACGTGAAACCATAAATTCTCCAAAAGTCATTATTCGCTCCTTACATTGATTATTTGTAAGGTAGGTTGCAAAGTTATATTTTTCTTGGGTCTTTAAGTTATAATTACGAATAAGATTCAATTTTCACTTTTGGACTTACTCCGTGGAGCGCTGGAAATTATAGTATCTGTTAAAAATTGAAAATCGTCACTCATAATCTGCTGTAATCATCAATCATAATTTGAACATGCGGTTTATTTGATGATTTTTTTTCTTCTTTTGTCAAGGCTAAAAGTATCTCCTGCGGATTGTACGCCGCCGCGGATAATACGCGGAAAATTATGGTACTCATAAGAAACAGGAGAGTGTTCCGTTACCTTGACAGCTTTTATCGTTGGATAATCAATAACAAGCTTATTTAGTAATTGAAGTCTGTATTTTTCTTGAATATGGAATAATAAAAAATATTAAATTACGAAACTTCGCTCCACCAATAATGTTCATTGTTTTATGCCAAATTAACAATTTGACTTTGTAGCAGTTGCATTACTTTTATCTTCTATTTTGTATATAAGATTGCGATACCTGATTAGGTACAGGGAATGGGGTACAACACCTTTATTAGAGAGTATGCGAGAAATTTTTGGGGTAAGACCATTCCTGTTGGCCTATTTTGTTGCACTACTAGTTTGTGAACTAACGAGCCGCTACTGCCCATCATTCACAGGGGGTTCTTTTAAAGTTGTGACTCTTATGAAGCAAGCTCATCTTGGAAATGAATGGAATTATTTTGAAGATGACCAATAATTCACTTCGATAGCGAACGTCTAATGAAAATTAAAACGAAAATAAATATTCTAAAGAAGTAGAGACTAGAGGATTTATCAGTGGCTGTACTGATGTTCAGAACGTCGTAAGACTGGATTTATTTCAATATAGGATGAAGGGATGTTTAGGCACTAGAAAGAAAAAGTACTCAGTTCGAGATTATGTGCTCTTTTTAATACACTGCACTGTTCTGAAAAATCTTTTGTCTAAAGAACGCTATATGCGACTTCGTAACTGTGTATAATTGTCAAGGCCAGAATGGGAGGAAAGAAAAATAACCCGTTTGATTTATGACGTCACACTTCAACGATTTCAAAGTCAATGAAAGCTCTTCATCAACTGCGAGCTGTCAATTATACCATAAAATTGAAATAATCATAGCTATGCTACTATTATTTTCAAACAATTTAATTTTTAATTACCATACACACATTTTCAATATTCCTCAAATGGACATAAAATATCTTATTCGGAAAATGTCCAAAAAATCTACATTTGATTTATACTGTAACTTGCAAAAAGAAAAAAAAAAAAAGATCTGACCAGCAAATAATATGTCTACAATTAAAATAATTTATCAGCAAGGAAAGTTCTATATTTGGAGGAGAATAAAGTCTAAAAAGATCTAATGCATTATTGAAATATAGTTGCAGTAAAAAGTTCAAAAAGGCTATCAAACCAGTAAGTATTTATATTAGAAATTTTGATCACATTTTTTTTACAGATTTTCATTAATAAGCCTGTAGTATAAAAATGCTGAATTTTCACTAATCAAATTTTACGATTTAAAAAAATTTATAATGAATTAAAAAATTAACTACAGCTCCTGAAATTTAATTATTATATTATAATTATTTGTTATAACAATTGGAAAGATTCAAGAACAACATTTTAAATCACATCTCCTTCCCACTATAATAGAAAATGTTCAAAAAATTGGCACTTCTTTTGAGATTAATTCCTTCATATTAATTTATCTTGTTTATTTTTCTGAAATGCTAAATATAATTCATTCATAGATTTGTTTTACATATATTTACACTTACCTTTCAATATATAATTTTCTGTTAGTTAAATCCGTAACAAACTGTCTTTCAATGCCACTAATAACATATATTAATATGCTTAATAAATAAGTACCTAGAATTATGTGTTTTGAAGAAACATGTTCATAAAAATAATCAGTGCTTTATTTCATAATCTTTTATATAGCATGGTTATATGTATATATACACACATACACATTTATATATATTATACATATATATAAATGAAATGAACATGACAGAAAATAACATTGTCTTTTTTTAAGTATGACAACCAACACCAAAATGTAATTTTAAACATTCATGCTCAGTGATTACAAGAGCAAATATAAGCAATTTACATTAGCAATTTTAAATTCAGCAAAGATTATGAAATGCATTATACAGATATACTGTAATGTACAAAAATATCACTTATCTAATGAAGTAAAATTTTTGACTTGTTGATGCATTAAATAGTCGCAAGACATTAAATTACGATTTGTTATGGGTGAGGTAAAACATAAAAAGAATTCATTAAATACATATTCATTAAATAAGACATTGGCACAACTTATTAAACGGCAATTATTGCTGCTGTATTACTTTTTATCATCCCTTATTAAACTAACTTTGTTATTAGTTGAATGCATTTAATAAAGTAATAATGAATATTTAATACATTTCAAATTTATTGCAATTAGTAACATTTGCAATACAGTGTATCAGAAACATATATAACAGCCTGAACTGTCTAGTATTACATTGCACAGTGTTGAATTAAATTTTGATTCTTCTCTTTAAACATAGCAAAATATTTATACCTTCACTGCAAAAGGTATAAACAATATATACACCTAATATCTGGTTTAAAATAAACTGATATTAGTAATAAGATCAATTTCAGCAAAATAAAATTTATAGAGGAATCAATTTCGTCTGCTAATGAGAACAAAGCCCATTCGTTCTCTACTTGAGCTGAGGTGGCACTGAAGTGGCAAGTATTGTATTTTTGCAAACACAGAAGAAAATGAGGATGAAAGTATATTTTAAAAAAGCCATTTTTAGTAAAGTTTTAACATGAAACACATATTAAATACCAATTTTGCTTTTAAAAAATATGATATACATGACTTACTGATTTTTTTAAACTGCATATTTATAAGATGAAATACTCGAGTTAAAGCATAGAACAGAAGTTATCAACCTTCTGGAAATAAAAATAATTTAAAAAATTTCAGGTAAGATAATGCTCCAAATTTCAATTTTTAATAATTAAATGAAAAAAAATTTGATAAATAATATACTGATTTGGGGATCTGCATTTAATTAGTCTTTCGACTACCAATACGGGAATGAAAAATCTCTGTATCCATTCAATAATTCTTATTACTCTACTGAAACAGGAATGCTTTGAAACTTATTTTGAGGAGAGCTTTTAAATGAAAACAAATTCGATAACATTTAACAATGCTTGTTTGGTAAAATTGCCCATTCTTTGAGGAATGTGCGAATAGATTTTCTATCATTTATCTGCAAAGGGACAATTATCTTTAGAATACATTTTAGCATGTTTTTCTCCATAAAAGTCTTAACTACATTTAATTTTCGCAAATGAATATAAAAAACAGAATATCGGAATAAAAGAAAATAGTCATTAATTTTTCCAGTATTTAAGAACTGCACTTAAGTCAACCAATATTTTTGTGCTTATAATAAGATCATATACATTTTGGTAGGTATCACAGATATCCCATTGAGCTCTACAAAACACATTAATGATTAACAAAAAAAACAACTTTAAGAGCAATTAATTTTCTCAATTGACAAAATATGAATGCATAATGAAGACTTTTCAAACAAATTCTTAAAAGAATTTTGGAAAAATTATTAAAAATTCATCTTACGTAAATCACTGAAACATTACTTAACAAATAACAAGTTAGCTTCAATGGAAATAAAAATAAAGCAGTACAATATTAATTTAAACTCATACTTATAGTATGAAATTTATCTAAATTGAGCTAGCTTTGATCCCAAGGTTTAATGAAGCATTTACAATTCATATATCACATTCTATAGATTTTTAAAAACAATGATCCTAAAGGTAAATATGTATTAAACATATTAAATTGAAAATGAAATTTAAAAATCATTAAGTTAGCATAAATATTTGAAGATTATCTTTATATATGTTATCTAAATAGTGTGTTTCTAGAAGAGAAAATTTTAAAAATATAAATATTTGCAAAGGGTTGAAAACTATGATCCATGCTTAGAAATTCTTTAGCTCCAAGCATATTTTTTAGAAGAATAATATAAAAAAAATAGTAAAATTAAAAGGAAGAATAATATTAAAGTGACAATTTTTTAAATCCATTTCAGAGTCTTTTCAAAGTTGAGTGAGTTTTTTTACATCAAATGTTAAAACTATATATAATTACAAACTATACACATTGTTCCATTTATTTTTAAAGCTTATAAACAGAGAAATAAAGACTATCACCATTTTGAATAAAACAATTAAATATATATATATATGAAGAATATGATAAACATTTAAATATGTTACAAAAATCACACATTTCAAATAAACAATACTAAATAATTAGATAAACAAATACAATACATAAGTTACTCTTTTGTTTTAGTGATTAGAAAACATTCAACATTCTATGGTTCTTAATATTAATTTTCAATCACTTTATCACCAACAGAGTTAGTAACATTTAAAAAACAAATTTTTCAGTCACATAATTTTATTCTTTATAAGTACAACAAAATTAAATCTTACACAACAAAATTATCCATGAGTTAACTACTTTCTACTATGTTTTTCTAATTCAGAACACAAACATAAAATGTAGCAGCAATGGTCTATAAACTATCCTATCAAACACTAAAAATAATAAAATAAATACAATTCATATCATGAAGTTCAAGTCAAATTTAAAACGAATTGTATACATTTAGAGCATTTACATTATGAAATCCTTTTTTCAACTAAACAAATAATTTCATTCTAATACATTTCATAAAAAAAGACATTGATTTCATACCATCCCTCCTTAGACAATATTTGTAGTTTAAAATTAAATCCGTAATTGTTCAACATTATTATTTCATTAATAATAGCTTTATAAATCAGAATATCACAAATAAACTTATTTTTGTGACAAGTAATTTTTTTACACGGAATTGAAATTTCTTTTATAAAAATAAAAAGTTATCCATATCACACTAGTACAAAAAAAAATTGCAAAAATTTAATACTTGTAAATAAGAATAATTACTGAAGAAAAATTTAAATTATCAGGAAGAAAACAATATTTTTTCATAAATATTGACCAAAACATATTTTAATCGCATTAACACATTCTGACATGAATAAAAATCTTTCCGAAAAAAAGTCGATTCTTTTAGACTTCTGATGTTTATGTTGCAATTCATATTATTAATTTTTACAAATTATTCCATACATTATACTTTATTTTAATGGTTCTTGCAAATTAAAATTATAATCTAAAGAAAATCCAAATCATAAAAGAAATTATTTAATTAATATATACTCCAGTTTCTCAGAGAGGGACGAGGTTGAAATGTCATTATTCAATTTTTAACAGAAAAAAAAAGTGGAAAATATTTTGATTATGTCTTGCTTCAGAAAATTAAAACATTTAAGCATACTTTTAATTTATTTTATCAATATAAAAATAGGGAAGAAAATCAACTATACATATGTAATGCAATTTAAGAATTACTAAGCAAAATCAGTTTTTTTTTTAAACATGGACACATGGTATTTCAATACATTTGACAAAGGAAAACTTTAAACAAAAATCTGACAATGAAAAAAAATTCCTTGTATAAAATAATTATACATTTTTCAAAATTAGATACATTGTAATTTAATGTAATTATTTTTTCACTACATCTAGCACTCAGATATTAAACTAGGCACAATTCTAATATCTTAGTACATATCTGATGACACAATTTCTGAAATATTACATGGCAGATACAATTATTTGTTCAAAAGCTTTACCTCTAATATAGGTAATTAGGTTGAAAGGTTTTAAGCAGTGAGGAAATGTTGGTTGCTATTTGCGTTTATCACACAAAAACAGTAGTATAGTAAAGAGGCCTCTTATATTTTCTGTATCGACTAGAACTGCAACCTAGAAAACTACAACTTAAAAAAAATTGTGGCTTAATACCTGAATGAATTGCAAGAAGGTAGTAAAATTAATAAAATTCAAATTCAAAAACTTTATTTTTAACCTTATATTTATTTATAGTGAAGTAATAACTAGCAGGTATCAAATTTAAATAGTTAAATGCATCTAAAAATTAACTACTAATAGAGATTTAAAATTTAAGGAAAAAAAAATCCTGATCACTTTTATATTATGTGACCTGAACTTAAAAAGAACAGTTTAAAATTTTTACACACAAGATAAACAAAAGCTCATTAAAAAATCATTAGATGCTGAACATAAATTGTAATTATTTTTATTCAGATATATCATCGTTAAATATAATTAACTTTGTAATTGTTGAAGATAAAGAAATTACAATAGGCATTTGCACATTCACTTGTAATTTCAACAAATTTGAAATTTTAATGACATCCACTGAAATACAATAATCCATAAATTAAATTTTGAATGAAGCAACAGTTGCAGCTTTTGCTGAACAATGAACATAACCATAGAAAATTCATATCACAAAGAAAAATCTTGGCGTCGTAACACAAAATGTATATTCAGACAAGTAGAAAAACATCAAACTCATCGATGTAACGTTAAAATCTTTGAAAATATAAAATCTAAAATTTTACCCCAAAACACAGTATCGTGCAGCACTTGAAGTTTTGATTTCAAGTGAAAGGCAACCTAGCAAGCTCCAGAATTCAGGTGTAAACAAGAAATAATTTAACTGCTCTTGTACAGATTTATTTATTAAAATGCAAAAGGATAGAATTGAATGGTTTTTTTTTAAATTATTATTTGAAAACTTCATATGGACTAAAAATATTTTAAAACAAATAACACATCCTTGCCAAAGGTATGTATGAAAAGTAAATGCAACTTTTTATGTTCCAATAGGTTTCTTAAAAAGCAGAGTTTTATTGGATTATATTTGAGAGCCTTAATGATTAGAAGAATTATTTGATAGATGAAGCCACACAAAACTATATTTATTTACAAAGAAAACTAGGACTATTATATATAAAGAGGCGATGCTAAAAAGAATAAGCTGCTCTGAATTAGAGTACAGCAGCATCAGTCAGAATCTAACATGAAAAATTTACACATGATTTCTCTGCATATGGTGCCTGAAATTATACCCTCCCTCCCCCCCTCCCCAAAATAATAATCCCCAATGTTGTCCCTCCCCACCCTAATTTTCCCCTACCCCAATTCTAACTTCGTTATAGTTCCATATCTTGTGTTTCATCATCAGAGAAATCACTCATAGAGCTCTCACTACTAGATTGATCTTCCTCCTGTTCTCGCAGGGCTTCTTCTGTGGCATATTTTTTTACATACTCTATAATAAGCAAAAATATTTTATATAATTAGCCTAGAATGTAAATTAGCTAAGGCAGAGCTTCTTAAACTGTAGATTGGAAAAACTTCCAGAGGAGATTCTGTTTTCAAATTCAACATTTATGAAAAAAAAAAAAAAAAAAATTCTTTTTAGTTTAAATTGGTTTATTAAAATTACACTGAGTAACTATCTAAAACCAAATTTTTTTTATTATAACACATTCAGACTTATTAAAATTGTGCTGAATTACTATTTAAAAATAAATTTTAGTTTCCTTATAATTGAGGTTTCCTGTTCTAATTTATTCACCAATTTTGAGATTTACACGGAAAAAGTTTAAGAAACTCTGAACAAAATTAAAGCTTTACAAATGTATATGGATAACAAGATAATCAAATATAATTTAATACCTAAAAAAAAAGGTCTTTAAAAGTACAAAACCCCTTCAAATATTAAATTCTGGAATTGAATGAATAATAAATAAATCTTTTTATCCAAAACTTCATTAAAAATATTCATTAAGTTGGATTAAATTTAATTTTATTTAAATCAAATTAAATTTCAATGAACATTCATCTAAGTACAGATTGCAGCATAAGTTGGAAGGTAAAGTTCAATCTTGAGGCTGTAGGAATCTCCAATAATAAAGATAAATGTATGTATCTGCATATTCTGCAGATTAGATCACCAAATTCAGAACTACTAAACTAAGCACATATAACTTTAAAGAGTAGAAATATGATGATTTTTTAAAAATAAAATTGATTTAAAAAAGAAATTAAGAGATATTGTGGTGTTTTCTAGAAATGACAATTCAAGTTACAGCATTAAAAAATTTATACCACTGTAAAAGAGTTATCTATTTTTAATAATATATTAAGCATATATTGCAACAGTATATTTCCCTTTAATGAGAAACTCAAATATTTTCACTGTTGCTTCTAATATTTTAGCTTTTTTCCCTAACTGTTGATTATCAAGATAATGAAGATTTCTGAGTATGTTTTAGTATAAAGCAAGCTTTTAATTTTTTTTTAAATATTGTACTTAAAATTGAAACTTAACTTCATTGAACAATAGTGAAACATTTAAAGTGCATCCATTTCATTTAAATATTGCTGCTCTTTCCCAAGATTTAACTGTGTGCATGACTAACTATACAGTTAGAAAACTAGGAAAATGTATAACATGATATACAGAACTGTGCAGGGCTTTCAAGTTATGATTTATTTAAACTAATAACCAAGCTTTAAAAATATTTTGCAGAGGATGCCATTAAGACCAAGTAACACAAAATACGAAATTAAAATTTTATGCAATTATTAATTTTGATTAACCAAATAGTTGGGATTAAAATTAAATACTAATAATAAAAAAAAATCTTTTTAATTTTTATAGTTAATGAAAACGTTTAACTGCATTAAGTATAATCAATTATTGTTAGTTAGTTATTTATTTACATTCCATTTTGTAATGCAAATGGATTGGCATAAAAAGTATTTATAAATGGCACAAGCGATGTTTCATAAAAATTCTTCAACATATCCAATATTAAAATATCATGCACTCAATTAATTTAAATATGGGTTTTGTAAATTTATAATATTACTATAAATAATAATAATAATTATTATTACAATTCAAAATTTATCCATATATTCTATATCAGCAATAAAGCAAGATCATAAAAGAATTTTAATTATATGAGTAAGTAAAATGAATATACCTTGTACTTTCTTTTTATAGTCTTCTGGTTTATGTAAATACATGGCAGCTGCATCTCCATTTAATGGGTCAATAGGATTAGGATATGTCAACAACTGAGGAAGGAAAGACTCGAAAATATTGGATAAATCTAAAAAAAATATATATAAAATTGATCTAAAAGTTAAAATATATATATAAACATTTTTCCTTATTTAGACATGTTAATATATATTTTTCTTATATGTAAACATAAAAATATATTCAAAGGATTAATAAAACATCACTGATGATAATACTTGATCACAATTATGAAATGTAAGACTTTTTTATGCTATCCTTCAGAAACAAATGTTACAAATAAAATAAAGACAATAAAATGGACTTCCTGTAAGAATCAAATATATTTTGTAAATTTTTTTAAAAGAATAAATATTGTTTAAAATTTCCATAGGATTACATATTTATTACACAAAATGCATATTTTGTGCATTATGGTTTAAAATTATAGAAAAAAAAGGTGGTTGATTAATCCCCCCAATTAAAATTTCAAAATTATTATAAATTTCATTGGCACAATTCTATGAAGTAAAATCAATATGAAGGTAATAGGGTAGAAACTTATCCCTAAAAATAATAAGAATTTAGAATCAAAATCATTTTATTCTGAAGAGGTTTCTCTATATGAATACAATTTCAAACCGAATAAGCTCTGATAGACAGAAAATAGGTACATACATCATTAAAAATAATTTTCGAGTACATACTTTAAGTTTTATTGAACCAAAAATCTAAATCCATTTCCTAGAGATTTCTAAAAATATGGTGCACTATATTACTTTTGATAGTGCAGCTTTTACATATGCAATTGCAAAATAGCATTATTTATCAAATTTTATTAATTCAGATACTAAAAACAAAAATATCTTTGCATCCACCTTAAATTAATAGAAGTTCATGGACTATATAGTAATTAAAATTGTCACTAATATTAACCCCATTCAATTACAAATAAATGCTGAAACTTAAATTTGCTTTGCAGTTGAAATTAATGACGATTAAAAGACAACCTATTCTAATTACTTACAATGAACATGATCATCACTTATGAATCTTAATGTTAGTTAAATATTAATCATTACCACAACATATAGATATTTAAATTTTATTACAACATAAAGATTTCATTATGAATATAATAAAATTAAAATACTTCTCTTTTGATTATAGACATATTTAAAAGAGCATTGATTTTTAAGCAGAAAAAGCTTTTATGGTTCTTAATAAAGTAATAGAAAATGTAAATTGCAAGAATTGCAGTTTAATAGATTATACTCAATTTTCACAATTCTAAGAAAAAAATTTCATTGTAAAAATATCTTTTCTCACAAAATACAGAAAATAAGAAGGAAAAATTATAGTAAATGAAAAAATTGAATAAACTATTCTGAAATTATATTCCTATAAAAAATACATTCATTGCACCTAAGGTAGAAATCTACAAAAACACAAGAATTATAATAGCAATGAAAATTCTCACTATTTCTGTAATAATTTTTTTTGAAAATGTATGTAAATATATATGAAGAAATATAAATTAATTATATGACCAGAAATTTAGAAAAGAATTATAAGATTGTGTGTTATAATAGCATCGCCATTTTTTTTCATAAAAATTTAAGAAAAAAATAATAAAACAGGATGAATTCAATTTATATAAAATTCATGCCTCAGTTTATAGCAGTAATTTGATATTTCTGAGGGGATTAAATTTTTAAACTCATACCGTATAATGCAGTCCATGCTTGGTTGATGACATCGAGGCAAACGGTGCCAGATCTGCAATACAGACACCAGTTTGATTATTTTTTAAGCATGAACCCTACTTTGAAATATCAGGTAGAAAAACACATCTCCACTAATCTATCACATTTTTAGAAATCCTCTTCGCCATCTTATCTTTCACAATTTCAGAAAAACACTCGTGCATATGTTAAGATGATTTAATTATATTTTGTTGAAAACTAAATAGTCATTTAATTGAATAATTTCACATTAACTGGCTTCTTAACAAAAGATAATTAATTTCATTTTAATTTAAACCATGAGTAATTAAAATTTTGAGATATAATGTTCTTATAAATAAAATTGAATATAAGTATACATTTGTGCTAAAAGAATCTAGGGGAAAATCTTTCTGGCAAATGATATTATTTATAAAGAAAATATTTCATAATACATAAAAAAAAATTCTTTCATTATTTTATACATAACTGAATGAACCATGGACAAAGCTTTTCCACCTGTAACAGGTAATGTTATTCTTTAAAAGTTATGTAAATGATTTTAAATCAATTTAAGATTCAATATTTGTCTCCTTTTATTTTTACAATGAAATAAAAAAATGTAACACTAAAAGGACAGATCAAATGTTCATATGAATATGAACATTTTACATCTAAATGCTAAAATAGAGATGATAAAAATGTTATGTATTTTTAATATCTTTTGCTTTATTTATAATATAGTATTTTATAAAGAGTTTATATATTCACTAATACACTTTTCATATTTTCCAACCTAATAACAAATGATAATGTATTTCAAATGATATACTACAGATTATTAAGCACATAATTATTTAAAAGTTCATTTAAGCTAAATAAAATGGAGTTAAACAATAATAAGTCAAAGTTAGTTATAACATTCAAATCTTTGAGGAAAATTGCCTACTAATCAAAATATGAGGCACTGTGAAAATGCAATATACAATATAAAAATTAAAAAGATATATGATTATAAAATTAATTTCTTAAACATGTAGCCAAAATTAATTTATTCCAGAATTCAGATATGTAGAAGTGAAATATTTCATATTAAAAAATATTCAAGTCAAACATTTGAAAGTCTTATCTTTTGAAAATCATTCAAATAATTTATACTATGCAAGTACTTACATATATAAAGTGCACTGAAGTCAAAAGACTTTTTAAAATTCCTATAGATTTCCTGCATTAAAAAATTTAATTTTAAGAATTATATAATAATAGTATTAATGGACTTAGGAGTTTGAATTTTTTAAACTGAAAATTTTGATAAATGTAATCTGCCTTTCATAGAAAAATGGTAACAAAAGAAAGGCTTTTCTGCTTAGGAGTTAAATTTTGATTGTTGAATCAGAAAAATATAAAAGTATCATTTTTTCCCCCTTCATAAAATTATATTAGTAGTTCCATAACTTTTAATAAAGACACTGCTATCATGCCCATATCTTAATGGTAAATAAAAGACAGATAAATAATTTATAAAATGTATCTTAATAAAATTAATGTGTTATAGTTGCAAAATTTAACTATACATTTTATTACGATTCCCTTTTCTGATATGTGTCAGGATATTGAAAAAGAAATTTAACTATTGACTAGATCTCATTTAAATTATCAATTCTTTTAATATCACATTTTCTCAAGTCATTGAATAATTTTATAATGATCAAAAATTTTATTCTTAATTTTTTAAGTTACATATTTTAAGCTTTTATATAAACTGCATAAGTTTAAAAAATTCAAAACCTTTTTCAAAATTTAATTGAAATAATGATGATTAAAATTGAAAATTATTAAAACAAATATTCTTTCAATATCCCATAAATATTAAGGAGGGGGGAGTAGAACATTTATTCAATTAAAATAATGCAGAATTTAATTCACAAATTTAATTTTAAAATTCCTAAAAGAATACTTAAAATTTCTTATAAATTTTAACATACTGAAATGCAGGAAAGTTTATTTGCAATACACATAAAGCTAAATAGGCAATACATATTTGAAATGAATCATGAAAATTTGCCAAGCAAGCACTAACTTTTAAATATAAATTTCAAAATCCTAAACTATTAATATTTAGAAATTTAAAATAAAAATCCTAAATTTATAAATAGAACTGCATTTTATGTCTTTATCTAAAAATAAATTTAACAAATATAAATAAAAAGAATAAATTAACTACATACACTTCGTCAATATTAGGATGGTATATTTTGTTCATGAATCCTATAAGAGAAAAAAATGAAAGATCAACATACCATTATTGATCTATCAATATTCAAACATAAAAATATTATAAATTAATAACTTGAAATTATACATAGTGAAATTAAAAAATTACCAATAGATGGAGACTTGAATGGATACTTTTCAGGTAAATCTACTCTCACTTTCCACACACCACCTTCATATGGTGCTACAAAATAACAGATGAAAAATTTTCATTTTAAATCTTTCACATTTTTATTGATCTATAAATTTGCTAAAACTAATATAACATATTATTCAGCACTTTCATAAAATGTTTAAATATACTAAAATGGTCATTGATAAAATTTTATTTCTCTTTGAGAAAAATTTGCAGGTCTTTATGAATGATTTTTATAAATATTGAATTAAACTAAAACTATATTTCTTTTACCAAACTAAAAAAAAAAAAAAAAAGACAAGCTTATTTGTAAACTTATCTTTTCAAAATTTGAATAATTCACTGAAAAATCAAATTCATACTATTCTAATACGTTAGTTTCAGCATAGTCTCAACACCTTCAAACACAAGTCATTAATATAACAAAATTAAATGTCTATTCAATAACTAAAAGAAAAATATAATTAATAAAAGAAAAATAAGGACTGAATATTTATCAATTAACAAGTTCCTTGTATAAAAAAAGGGAGTTTGGACATTGTAATTTCAAATTAACATTGCTAGAATAAATATTTTACATTTATACAAAATTAGAATCCTTCAAATACAATTATACGAATTTAAATAACTATTAATGCCATTAATCTTACGTTATATATTTCAATACAAAAATGTCCTCTTTCAAAAATTTATTTTGAAATTCCAAAGGTTTCGAATACAAAAAATTAAAATATATCAACGTAAATTAGAAAATTTTAAGAATTATTTTATTACTAAAATTATATTTAAATTTCCTTTTAAAATAATTTGAAATAAATTTTTTAATAAAGTATTAAATTCTATTAACGAATTCTAAAATAACTGGCATAAAATATCCTTCATTTTGACAAAAATAAAGGTTGTAAAGAGTAGATTTTTGAAGGTTTAAAACTGAAATTGCACTACTTTTAAAAGAATTCACTTCTTTAATTTATAAACTTATTATTTATATGTAGAATGAATAATTTTAAATTC
Organism: Argiope aurantia; assembly: GCA_026543865.1. Classification (NCBI taxonomy): domain Eukaryota; kingdom Metazoa; phylum Arthropoda; class Arachnida; order Araneae; family Araneidae; genus Argiope; species Argiope aurantia. The sequence goes on along the minus strand of JAPMOR010026548.1, from coordinate 17,543 downwards.
AGAAAAATTCTTTATAAATAAACAATTATTAATATTTTTCCATAAAAATGTTGATTTCTAGATTGAATTTTATTACATTATAATATAATACAATAGAAAAATATATTAAAGCAAATATACAAGTTTTTTTATCAAGTTATGAATATTACAAGCATTATATCTTTCTTGTCTCTCTCTATTCTGACAAGCATGCTAATTTTAAATGGAATTTTTTAAAAATAACAACCCTAAAGTGAAAATTATTAATCCCAATCATATTAATATTTAGGATATTTTCATTTCAGAAAAGCAGATAAAATTCAAAAATCTAATATTATTAATTTACTTTTGAAGATATAAACATGCAAATATAACTCATTCTTCAAAATACAATATTATATAAATTATGATACAACATACATAGCAGTATATATTGAAATTATACATGGCAAAATTTTAAATTAAAAGCAAAAAGAGAATTATATTTCATTTAAATTTTTGCTTACAAGCAAAATATTCTAGATTATATATATATATTAAGAGTATTATTACTATCTTACAAAAAAATTCATTCTGGAATTCAAAATCATAATTCAACCAAATATATTCAAACAAAGAAACAAAAATATTTAAATATTGAAAAGAAACTACATAACTGATGCAAAAATTTTGCAGAAAAAATAATGTTACATAAGAATGAAATTCTGAGAAATGCTATAGTTAATTTAATTTATACAGTCGCTCCAAGCCAAACTCGGACACCATAGGAAAAAATCTTGTTTTGCAAAAATGCTTTGACTAAAAGGAATTCAAAAAAAGTAAAGATGGTTTTATAATAGTGAATTTATTGCTCTATTAAAAAACAAACCAAATAACGCTAATTCATAAATTATAATGACAAATTTAGAGATAAAAATAAAATTGCAGAAGAAAGAGAGCGCAAGCCAAACTCGGACATCTGACAATAAAGCGCCAAATAATTGCAATTCTGAGTGAAAATTGTAGACAACTTCATGTAAAACATTGCAGTTGTTCAGCGGAATTCTCGATTTGACGTTTTTTCATTTATTGCAGAAAAAAACTTAATTTATTGAAAATGTCAAGGCAAAGGGGCCAAACGAGCATAGAGTTAAGGAAATTGATTATTAAGCATACTGAAGATGGAAAGTCTGTGCGAGAAATATCAGTGATTGTCAAAAGAAGTCATTCCACTGTTCATGACATCATAAAACGCTACAAAACCAATAATCAGGTAGAAAATAAGCCTAAAAAAGCCCATAACAAGATTTTCATCGAAGCAGATGAGCGATATTTAGTGAGAAAAATGAAAGTAAATCCCTTCCTTAGCGCTCCAAAGCTAGCTATTATTGTTGAAAATGAATTAGGGGAAAAAGCTAGTCCATCAACAATTAGAAATGTGCTCCATAAGAAAAATCTCAATGGAAGAAAAGCCAGACAAAAGCCTTTCATAAGTAAGCGAAGTAAGTAAAAGTAAGTAAGACGTGAATTCGCAAAGGAGCATGAAAACAAGGATTTTTCTTACTGGAAACAAGTATTATTCACTGACGAGAGCAAATTCAATATATTTGGATTAGATGGTAAGCCATATGTTTGGAGAAAATCGAATGAGGAATTGCGTAGAAAAAACTTGAAACCAACTGTGAAGCATGGTGGCGGATCAGTAATGGTCTGGGGATCCTTTTCAGCTGCTGGCCCAGGAACTTTGCATTTCATTGAAGGGAGAATGGATCAGAATGTATACCTTGACATTTTAAAAACAAATTTGCCACTATATGTGCAAAAACTTTCTCTTGGCAATAATTGGAGATTTTATCAAGATAATGATCCCAAGCATAAAGCTTATAGAGTGCATTCCTGGCTCCTATATAATTGTCCTCACGTCATGGAAACACCACCCCAAAGCCCAGACATAAATCCCATCGAGAATTTGTGGGATCATCTTAACAAAAAAGTCCGAGAACACGCTGTTTCAAGTATAACTGAGTTGAAAAGAGTATTATTGCAAGAATGGGACAATATTCAGCCTAATTTTTGTGAAAAATTGGTGCAATCTAAAGCTAAACGCCTTAAAATGCTTATAAAAAACAAAGGATTACATATAAAATATTAATTCATTTGAAATATTAACTAGTTCTAAAAATCTTCTTGGCCGTCCGAGTTTGGCTTCTGCTTTAATTTTTGTTTTGTTTTGTTTTTTACCATAATTTCTGGTTACAATGTAATAATTTATATGTTTTGTTATCTGTTTTTAATACTGCAATAAATATATTATTGAAAATGCATTTAATTATTTTGCTAATCATTTTTATTTAAATTTTTTTGCTTAATTAGTAGATTTTCTTTGATGTCCGAGTTTGGCTTGGAGCGACTGTATTTCATGTCAAAGAAATTTCCAGTCTCATTATCTCTATGCTTACACTTAAGTATTTGAAAAATGTGAAATATTTTTCAGCTTTTTTCCCCTATACACTTCCAATTTTCATTTAAAGTTATTTTATGTTACATTAGAAAAAGAAAGCTGCATAAGAAATTAAGTTATGTTATTTAATTAAGAAGAATTTTCACTATTTTCTAACTTATTTCTCACAGAAGATATATTTTTCTAAATAGTTTTCTTAAATATTCATGATCTTGTCAAATCTACTGAAAATGAAAACCAGGAATGGAATTCCAACTTAAGTATATCTTAAATTTACATTAAAAAAATTCTTTCACTTTGTACAAAGTAAACACATGTTTGTACCACTTATAATCCCCCCCCCCGTTTACTCTTTAATATAAACAAGTATTTTTAAAGTTTATTGTGCTACATAATTTCTTAAATTATAAGCTAATTACCTATATTTTTATAATAAGATTGAAAAATATTTATCAACAGTTTTGAAGAAAACATATAATCACAATAGGGGAAAAAAAAAAACATTAAAAGATTTAAAATGTTACAGAAATGTTCAAAGTTTTCCTTTAATTATTTTTGAAAAAAATATAACAAACAACACTAAAAAAAATTTCATAGATATTCAAACATCTTGCACATAGATACATTTATCATAAGTATTTTAAATGAATGCATTTAAAATAGTATAATGTATAAGTATTTAAATTCTCAATTTTTTATCAACTGAAATACTTTTTAGATACTTGGAAATTATGTATATAACATGAGAACATTAAAAATCTTTCCAGGACAAACACAGTATCAATTTTTAAACTTGTTCAATTACTAATAAAATATACCTTTAATTTAAAATAAGATAACAAGCAATATTTAGTGTACAAAATGTAGTTTATTCCTGCCAAACCAACAAAGCAAATTATTTTAAAAAATACTATAATACTCACTTCCTTTTGGGCCATAAAATTTAACACAAAATTCATTGAGGCCTCCCAATATAGTTACCTCATGTTTACTCTCTATACTGAACACTCAGGTTAAGGTTCTTATTTAAACAAGCATATTTACAAAATAAATTTTACTCAATGACTGTATTATGTTTTTTTCACAACCTAAAGTATTTTCTTTAAAAATAACAATTTAAATTAATTCTTAATTTAGTGATATATTAAAAAACATTGCACAAAATAAATTGTCAAACTTTTATATAAAATAATTTATTAAATCAAACTGGACTTGAAATAAGAAATTCCAAATATTCAGTTATTAGAAATAATATGAATTCATTTAATATATCTTGCTCAAAAAAAGTCAGTTGATTTTATTTTTAATTTATTAAAAAGAGATCAACTCTTTCATGCTTAATAATATAAATATCATTCCACTAGAGACAAATACATAAAATAAATAAAAATACAAACAATTCAATTATTTTATCGAGTATAATTCGATTAATAAAAAAAAATCACAATAGTACGAGATTTTAAAGATAAAAAAATCACTTGAAAGCAAATGCATTACATTTCATTTGATATCTTTTTGTTTTGCTTAGAATACACCTTTTATTTACTTATATTTAGTAGTATATTTAGTTACTTATATTCTGAATAGTACTGAGCAATAACTTTTTGTGCAAAGATTACGTATCTGAATAGAGAACAAAAGAAGGTTGGAGGTATTATAATTTTTAAAGTAATTTCAAGTGTTTATTTTTAGAAAAAAATTGTTTGAAATTTGAAACCAAAAATTCTTTTTACGGAAAAAATATTTTTAAAGAAAATAGAATAGAAGACAAAAAAATCTATTCAGTAAAATTTTTTTTAAATCTTCAAGGGATGAGGTTAAATCAATCTCGAATCGATACATATGTAGCTAATGCTTTCAAACAAAAGCATTTAAAAACTATGATGCAACTTCGCGAGTTAACGTTTTAGTCATTGTTGGTTTTTCACAGCACAAAGCTTTAGGCCTACTTAGGCTTACATTAGCATCATTAGCCTTAAAAAAATTATGTAGCAACCCAAACAAACTTCATGGAACCAAAACAAGCTCTTTTAAATTCATCACAGGGGTTGATCGAAAATTTCCTTGAAAGGATACAGTTTAATAACATCAGTATCCATTCGTCGCTTTCCAGCGCTAGGTGACGACATCTTTTGTTCAAGAATATTATGCGTTTGATCTTTTTGATACCAGCTGGCAAAGAAAGCAAGAGATTTTGAAAATACGCGAGACTTGAACAATCCGAGTCCCTTTTAGCGATATGCACACATCAAACCTTCCTTCACCTTCAATGCAAACAGCTTGGCAACTATCCTTCTGACGTCACGTGTCATGTGATGCGTATTTTGTTTTGATTTAATCCTGCTTATCTTAATTTTTAGAACAAAGACTCTGATATTTGTGCCAAATTATTTATTCTTTGACAGCAAAACATAAAAATATATTTACCAAATAAAGTATCATATTTAAATAAGAAAAATATAAGCAATTTGCAGCTTCTTGTAACTGCAGAATAACACTCGATTCCGGATGTGATGTATTTGCAAATTGCTATTTTTAACTATTTCACATTTTGTAATATGTTTTTTGGCTCTCTTCAAATTCCATATCTACTGAAAGGTGTCGCATAAAAAATAACAATTAGCAATACTTTCCAGGAAGCTTAGCTCCGCCTACTTCAATATTTTTCTTTTTTTGTTCTGCTAAGAAGCTCCGCCCAACCATCTGACAAGCGTAAACAAAACGCGCAATCAATTTCCGAATGACGTTAATATCACTAAAAATCGAGGGAAAATTTATTTAACGAAAGGAAAATGAGTGAAAAATAGTAGTGGTTGATTTTTTTAATCATAATTATTAATCCTTGATTTTTCAGAATATGACGTCAGAATGTGGAACGTTGAATTAACGCGTCATCGACCCTTTAATGACAAAGCAATTGCTTTAAGAGAGAGGAAGGGGTAAGAGGAATATTTGTCAATAGGTCATTGTTAGAAAATCATATTATCTTGTTCAAGAAAACCAACTTGTTAATTATGACACTAAAAACTAAATGCTGTAATTGCTTTACAATCAAAATTTTTATGAGGTTTAATTTGAAATTTTCATAACTCATTTTACATTCAACTTTTGAAACCACTGAAAAATAAGACGTATGTTTTTTTAACATAATAATATATTATAATTTCTTAATTTCATATAAAAATTTCTTCATAATTTATCTTTATATTCAAACAGCTGATAACTTAATGTTTCATTTTTGAAATATTCTATTAAATTCATCAGATTTTAAATAAAGAAATAAGATCTGTGAATACTTTTTTGAAAAAAAAAAGCATTTTTTTAATCTTAAAATATTAAATGAACTGAAAAGTGTAAACAAGTTAACACCTTTCAGTTATAAATATTTTCAGTTAATATATTTTCAGTCAGTTTAAAGCTATTCTTTTTTGTTTTGTCTGTTTTCACTTTTGAATGATTAATTTCTATGGAATTTATTGTTTTTAAATTCTAATTATGATATGGAATGTCATAATTATGACTTAATTGTAAAATTACTTTCCTTATCATTAAAATATCTTAATTATAAAATTACT
>JAPMOR010026535.1:844292-887921 GCA_026543865.1 Argiope aurantia | reverse complement strand
TCTCCTATTTTTCTCTAAAATTTCCCCTATTTCTTCCTAAAATTTTCCAATTTTTTTCCACTTTTACACTAAAATTTTCACTATTTTTCTCTAAAATTTCCTCTATATTTCTGAATTTTTCTCCCCATTTTCCCAAGCATTTATCCAATTTTTCTCTGAAATTTTCCCTATTTTTTCCTAAGATTTTCAAAAATTTTTGCTGTTTTACACTAAAATTTTCACAATTTCTCTCTAAAATTTCCTCTATGTTTTTGAACATTTCTCCTATTTTTCTCTAAAATTTCCCCTATTTTGTCCAAAAATTTTCAGAATTTTTTCCTGTTTTACACTAAAATTTTCAATATTTCTCTCTAAAATTTCCTCTATGTTTCTGACCATTTCTCCCTATTTTCCCCAGAATGTATCCAATTTTTCTATAAAATTGCCCTAAAATTTTCAGACTTTTTTACAGATTTACACTAAAATTTTCAATATTTCTCTCTAAAACTTCCTGTATGTTTCTGAACATTTCCCCTCTCCCCAATTTTCCCAGCATTCCTCCTGTTTTTCTCTAAAACTTTCCTATTTTTTCGTAAAATAATCAGAATTTTTTGCAGTTTTACACTAAAATTTGCACTATTTCTCTCTAAAATATCCTCTATGTTTCAGAATATTTCTCTCCATTTTCCCCAGCATGTCTCCTATTTTTGTCTAAAATTTCCCCTATTTTTTCCTAAGATTTTCAGAATTTTTTCCAGTTTTACACTAAAATTTTCACTATTTCTCTCTAAAATTTCCTCTATGTTTCTGGACATTTCTCCCCTTTGACCCCAGCATTTCTTCTATTTTTCTCTAAAATTTCTCCCATTTTTCCCTAAAATTTTTAGAATGCTTTCCAATTTTACACTAAAATTTTAGCTATTTCTGTCTCTTTTAAAAATACAAAAAGCGGAACAACTGCGTGGTGAAAAAAATGTCTAACTTTTCTTTCACATATTCCAAAATATTTTGCATTTTGCAGAGTAACTAATTTAATGTTTTATGTCTTTTTAATTATTATTCATCAATTTTACAAATAAACTTTATTAAATGTTGTACATTAATGCTAATTTCAAAAAAAAAATGTTTTTAAACTTACACATAACTGTTCAGTTGAGCCAAGTTAAATAGTATCTTTTGGACACATCAAATTCTTTTTTCATTTGTTGTATGTTACGGTGTGAAACTAATTCTTCCAGCTAAAAAACTTTTTTGTTCGCAAATTTTTCGGATAAAAAAAGATTTTTCTTGCTACCATTAACCATTTATAGAATCATGTTCCCAATTGGGTAGAATTGAAAATTCATTTCAAGATAAAGTCCCATTTGTATTGTTTTGGAAAAACAACTATCAATAATTTAAAAGTAACTTAATCTTTTAATATAGAAATCAGGTTTTAAGCTTAAGCACTGAAATTTATAATTAAAAAATAACTTTTTTTTTCAATTTTAAATAGTGAGAATTATAAAATTCTGAAACGTTTCAAAATGTCTAAGAAATATGAACAATTAAAGATTCATATTACTAATATATTATAGGATGTAATAATATAAATTAGAAACATATCATAAAAGCTTAAAAAACATATAACTTCCACATATTCAATTGAAAATATTAGCCACTTATCACAACTCTGTAAAAGGTATTCTCCTACAGTGAATTTCCACTGAAAATGAAACAAATGTATTTATTTTTATTTATGAATTCTTCACCCCTCTATATAGATTGGGAATCTCCTTTTGTTGCAATAAATTTAAGCCCTTAATTTTGACGAAATTTTTTATCAATAACCTGGGGTATTTGAAGTAATATATTAACATTTATATATAAGGTGGTCAGAATTATAACAGCCTCTACTCTGAGCTCTCTATACAGCGAACTATTCAAAGGCTCCAAAATTGTTGAACATACTATATGGGGAAAAAGATTACAATAAAAAAATTAGTTCCAGAAATACTTATAGATGGCACTGTACAACAGAAAGTATGCTGAAAAGACAAAATACACATCTGTAACATATTTTATTCAAATGTATCAAACATTCAATCACAAGGACTTTATCGATGCTTACCAACTTGAACAACTGTGGATTCTAATTGGTCGATTGAGATACTTCTCACATGCAGAGTTATACTGTCTTTCAAATTTGCATAGGTTACCAGACATTTTCGATAAACATGATTTTTTAACTATCTCCACAGCCAAAAATCACAGGGATTAAGAACTGGAGAACAAGATGGCCAGATTGTCTGAAACGCACAACTAACTACTCTATTGGAAAAATGTTGAAGAAACTTGTACACAGAATCCAATGTGTGAAGGTACTTCATATTCCATAAAGGTAGCTGAATCAAGACATTGGCGCTGTTGCATTTAGGATAATAAAAGTTTCGAACATGTTTTTGTACATCACGGTGCATGTCACAGGGTTACTGTGTGTATCCTCTTCAAAAAAGAAAGGCCAAAGAATAAATGTGGCTGCGAATCCACATCTCACTGACTTTCGGTGAATGAAGTGGAATCTCTTGGAAGGTATGGGGGTTTTCCAAATGCGATAGTTATGGGTGTTGATTGTTCCACTTAAAGGAAATGTACTTTCTTGCTCCCCAGAATCAACTCAAGTCAGAAACGTCAATTGTAACTCCCTATCGATGACTGCTAATTGTAATGTATGGGTAAAAATGCACCATTTTTCTCAGTACGTTCCACAGGGAACAGCCACGTGCACTACTACAGCCTACATTATCCATTGACTGTTCAATAATAGCGGTGGCAACATCTGAACCAGTCGATCTCTGTTCTCAACCAGGTGAACTCAAAGGTTTTCAGTTCTCTCAAATTGAGAGATCATTCTCCTGACAGATTGTGGAAATAATGGTTGACGAAACTCTCAAAGTGCAGCAGCAGCATTTTCTTCATTTTCATAAAACAACTTCACAAACAAAGCACGTTTTTGTAATGTGACAGCCATTGCTGATAAGAATGACATTTTCCTAGTTTTATCCCCTTTTATGTCCAGAACAGTAGCTGCAAACCAAAGGTTTATGTAAATTTTTGTGCTTATGTGCAAAATTGCAATTACAATGATAATTTAAGTTTCTTCATATCTTCTTCGTTTTTTTTTTCATATTAAGAATAGAAATTAAAAAAGCAAAATTCCACACTGCATGTTCCTTTTTTGTGAGCGTGATTATTTGTTTTTTCAGCATATTTTCTGTTGTATAATACCATCTATCAGTGTTTCTGGAACTAACTTCCTTTTTTCAGGTCTTGAATAGTATGTTCAACAATTTTGGAGCCATTACACTGAGAAGTTTACTGCATAGAGAACTCAGAGTAAAGGTGTTTTAATTCTGACCACCTTGTATTTACTTCAAATATTATGCTCATTTCTTACAATACATTTAACTAAAATATATTTTCATGCATTAAAAAAAAAGATATGCAAAAAAACAACCATATCTGATCTATAATTATGAGTGGATCTGATCAGGGGCATGAACTGTTGAACAACAGCCATCACAGCTTCACAATAAAAAAAGTTATGGGATTTGTAAAAAGTTGTCAATAAATGGTTAACACACACAGCAACATAATGAAAGCATAAACTATATGTAGTTTTCCTACAGAAATTAAAAATTCAGGTAATAAATATTGATCAAGGCTAAAAGTTAGCAATTATGCATTGTTCTGAAATAGTTCTAACTTAAAACATTGTAAATTTGCAACGTTATAAAACAATGTAAATTTGCTGAATGTGAAGAAAAATAGTTACACTGCAAAAATAGGGGGTAGGGAAATGTTATATCTCAATGAATTTCCAAAGTACTGGGGGAAATTTTCATCAAATTACAACTTTCTAATTTTGTGTACAGAAATATATTTATTCACTGAAATTCATAAATTTCTAATTGAACTCACATTTAAATATAAAAATTAATTTTTCTTATTTTATTTAGTATTCAGTTTGATGATCATAATGTTCCATATTGTGTAGGCAAGTGCCATAAGTTTAATTAAAAATGGTCAATGCTCTTAATTGATGTTATAAAAAATATATATAACAACCATATCTGATCTATAATTCTGAATGTAACTGATCAGGTACATGAACTGTTGAGCAACAACTATCACAGCTTCACAATAAAAAAAGTTATGGGATTTGTAAATGCAATTATAGACACAGTTTTTCTTTGTATCTTAATTATTAATATTTTTAAAGCTAACTGTCAACAGCAGCTCTGGTGATAAACAAATTTCATAGTGGGGTTAAAATATGCTATTATGAAACGTATTGCATCATTTTTTTTTCATCTACTGTGCAACTTGTTAGAAGAAAAATACAAAGAGAACATGCAGTGAGATGTTCTAATGTGATATGATTAATAATACATGAATTAATTCTGACTTAAAAATATAAGTATTAAATTGCCAGCAGATGAATTGAAAAAAAAAATCAACAAATGATAGAATTTCATTTTATTTGAGAAAATATTCAATCAGATACAAACCAATGATATTAAAATACATATAAAGTATGTTTTGTAATATATACAAATCAAACACAATCAATTATTAGAAATCCAAATATACAATTGTTAGGAACAACAGTAAAAAATTCTCCAAATTACTGCAACATCAACAACAGCAATTAAAGTTTCAAACTTCCAGGCATTATAACTGACTTTCTTGGTCTCAAATTGTAACCTTCAAAACAAAGAAAATTGGCTTTAGGATTCATTCTTCAAAACAAAGAAAGATTCAAATAATTTTTTAAAAATAATGTTACTTTATGCATAATTAACTTTGTACTAAATATAATAAGCATATGTAAACTCTGTACTACACAATACAGAGATGTAATTTAGCAATATCTAAAAAAAAAAATGGCAATATGATTCTAGTACATTATTTCCTTTTGATTAATTTTTTTGCATAAAAAATTTATATATAAAGTAATTTTTCAAGAAACCAATATCATTTTGCTTGAACACATAAGAACAAGCATTCAAAAATTATAATAATAATTTTCATTTTAGTTTTAAATTTTAGATGTTACATATTTACTAAAAAAGAACAAAAGGCATTTATTTTCCAGATTTTGTCTTATAAAAAATAAGGCAAATGAAGACATGATGAATATTTTGACGGAGCATCTGGACTCAATAGTCATTTATTTCTGAGACCTGATAGTTAGTTTTATTTATACCTAGTTAAAAATGCTTTGAACCTGAATATTTTTGGTGCCTTTTTATTCTAAGACAAATGTGGAATTATTTAAAGAAATACAATGTATTTGATTCATTGTAAATTTTTATATATATTTGGTATCATTAATTCATTATGAAGTGATATTCTTAAAAATTTCAAAACTTTGTATTAAATTATATTAATTAAAATTTCTAAATTATGAAAAAAATACATTTTCTATACATTAATGTAGAAATTCCTAACATTTATTTCCTCCCATACTTTCTTATTAGATCTTATATATTTGATAATCCCCTGCTGCCATATCTTGATTGCCCCACCAAGCTGTCGTGCAAAATTTCTTAATATAGTTAAGGGCTTAAAGTTGGCTTATGAGACAAATGAATAAAATTATTTTAATTTTAATTTACTTCATAAGTCCCCTTCCCCTCTCTTCCCTTTGTTCTCTTTGTTTTTGTTTATTTTATTTTCCATTATTCTTTTTACTTCTGCAAAACCCTGCTTGTTCTTCCATGCACCACCAGGAGAACATGTGCCGCAGATTTAGTAGCTGCGATTTAATGAATACATAATACATCTATAACTAAAAAACTATATTACTATCATTTATCATTATTAAAATCTTCTTCAATTCAGCAAGTAATCTACATTGCAGAAAATCTATCAAGTTCAAAAGTTATTGCAATTAATTAGAGCGATTGGTCACAGAAGATTGGTAGAACTACAAATATTTTATAAATAGAAATTTGCTTTTAGACAAAATGTACTGAATATCAATGTTAACTTGATTGCAAAAATGTTAAAAATTTCAAAAATTAATTCTGAATATCCATTAACATTTTTCAAGCTATAGCTCATTCATTCTCTGTAATAATTATTCAAAATTAGAATAAATTTAATAAAAGTAATTTTTTAAAACTTTTATATTAGTGTATTAAAAATTATAATTTTCTTTTATTCTATTTCCTACTTTTTAATCTATAATTTATAAATTCCCCATATGAGTTTTGATTTTAAAAATCTCAAGTTTACTAGAGGTAGTACTGTACAAGTGAAATCAAATTAATATTAATTGCTGTATTCATTGATAACCAAATTTCAAAATTACAGACTTGTTTTGTATTCTTATTTATTATTGCTTTAATGAATCAATTTTTATTTTTACATCTAAACTCTAAAAAAAGTTGTTTTTTTCCCCCCTTACTAGAATGCAGATCATAGATATAGTTTAGAATTTTGCTTGAGAAAGTGAAGTTTGTAATGGAATACAAAGGTTGCTTTTTCATAGAAAATAAAATAGCTATTATTTTTCTAAATGATTCCATCTTCATTTCATCATGAGATCTTTTTGATCATTTAAATATTTCAATTTTTTAACACATCTCGGAATTTGTTCTTTTTTATTTACAGGAATCTCATCAAGAACATACAAATGAATAAAAATCCATCTTTACAAGAATGAAAAAAATTAAACAGAAGTTTGTAAAAATGAAATAAATTTACCTTCAGAGTCAGTGTCTTGTTTTTTTATTCTGGTATCATTTGATGAAATAATTGATGCACAAGTTAATACCTTACAAATGTTTCCTTGACCACTAGTTGGAGACTCAGCACTGTCTTTCACAGTTGCAGAATTGCTTTTATTTGAAGAATCATTTAGTTTAGTTCTTAGAGTTTTAGGAGAATTTAAACAAAGTTCACTAAAATCAAAATCCAGATTCAAGTTTGTTTCTGTCTTTAATTTTTTTAAAGAGCATTTGGTATTTATTTGAGATTTACCCCTTCTGACATCTTGACTAGATGATGCAGGGGAATTTCTACTCCTCAGAGTCATCAAATACTTTGCAGTAGTGTTCTGGCTGGACACATTGCAACTTTCATCAATATCTGCAAACTTTTGAATTAAAGGAACAGGCCCTTTTCTTAACTTCATGCTAAGTGAAGGTTCAGTTTCTCTTGCTTTTTTTGTTTCAGTCAATTCTTGATCTTTATCCCATTCTGTGCATCCTTTATCTTGTGAAACTTTTATTTCACTTGCCAATTCAACTGACTCTTTGTGATAAATAATCAATTGCTGATCTTTGTCACATTCAGTACCTCCCTGATCTTGTGAAAGTATTTTTTCACAAACATGTTCAATAGACTCTTGATCTCTTTCAGAAACATACATTTTTTTATCTGTTGCCAAGCATCTTTCTTTAAAATCATTCTGTTCAGACTGAACTTCAACTTTGATATCATGCCCCACTTCACTGATTTTAATATATTTATGAGTGAAAGGAACATGCATGTCAGATGGCAAATCTTCGGTTACTTTTGGCTTGATTGAAATTTCATTAATTGGATTGAATGATTTATTGACTTCTGAAGTAGTTTGGGCAGATTTGAAGCCAAATATGGAAGGCTTCTTTTTATTTATTCCTTCATCACCATCTCCAAAATCAGAAGGTATAGATGAATTTGTTGTAGTGTCATGAAAATCTGCAGATACAGTAGAATTTGCAAAAATAAAGTTTTTACTATCACATCTTTTTCCTAAATACACAACAGGATTCAACATAGATCCCTCTAATAGTATGTTTTTTATAGAAATGTTTGTTTTAGTGTCCTGCAATTTTCTTATATCATTTTCATCATCTTCTTTATGGATTTGATGTCTATTAATAGTATTCTCTAAAGAAAATTCAGTTTTTTCAGTGTACATGTCATAATTATTTTTTGGATTAGATGATTCAGTAAAAGCATCAAAAGACACAGGAGAATTACAATCTCTAGGAGAAAAATTGCTTTCTTCACTTCCAGTTTCATTGCTTGCATCAGAAAAATACTCACTTGCATCAGTTTTTAAAATACTTTTGCTTTCTGAAAGAGTATCTTCAGATCTGTTATCCTCTTGATCATAAAAACTTTCCCTATATTGTAAAAATTCTGAGCCTTTAGGTGCAAGACAGTCAAAACTTGAGGTTTCACAAAGATTATTTACATTTTCTACAGAAATATCTAAGAATGATAAACATTTTGCAGATTCTTCATTTGCAGGTGCAGAAACTGCAGATGAACTGTTAAGTGTTGATGTAAGGTCCCCCTTCAAAATATTTTGCCTTATAGAGTTAACATTACTTGCTTGCTCTACTAACTTTAACATGTTTTCCATCAATTCACTTGCAGCACAACAAGGAGTTTTAATTTCAACATTGTTAGTTTCACCATTCAGTTTTTGTTTCATGAGATCATCCAAGATTTGAGAATCTTCAGGCAAGTCAGCATCTGTGTTTAAGACAGGGGATTTTGCATCAAAAAACAGTCCTGTTATTTGATACTTTGGCAGATCATTAATTAAACTGTTTTCAGATGGGCTTTGTGTATTAATACAAATATCGTTTTTCACAACTTCAGGGTTATCTATCTCAAAAGAGCTATTGCTATCAGAATTATAAACTACTTTAGAATCGATTTTATTTGACAAATTACTAACTGATATTAACTTTGTATCTTTGATTTCAATTTCCTGTGAATTCACTTTCTTCTCAATTGATGATTCAGAAAATCTATATTTTTGAGTTATTTTCTCCTTATGAATCACAAAAGATAATGGATTATTTTTTGTTATTTTAGCATTAACAAAGTTTATTTCAGAAAAATTGACCTTATTGGTATCAGAAATAAATTCATCAGTTATAAATGATTCAGATTTACCTTTTTTCTTTTCAGTTTCTTGAATGCAATTCTCATCATTTAATGAAAAATAATTACATGTATAAGATGAATCTGACTCTAATCTTGGTACAGCTTCATGAGAAATACTGATGTCCAACTTTTCTTTTTTTAATTCTGTCTGTATGGGTAATTCTTTACTTTTGTCATGAAGTTTTTCAGAATTGTGAACAGATTTAAGATTTTTGTAATTTTCTACAAACTCTGACGTTTGATTTGGCGAATAATCTATGATATTAGTCTGTACTGCTGAATCTTGTGAAGACTCCTCAATAGTTTTATTAATGTGACCTGAATGTCCTTCCATAGATGATGAAATAACTTTGCCCAAATCAACATTTTCACAATTCTGATCATTCATATTCACATCAACTTGATTTTCTGAGAATATATTTGTTTCTTCCACAGAAATGAGATGTTCATTAGTAAAATTCGACTCTGAAAAGAGTTCTTGTTGGTCCTTTTTCATTGGACTTGAGCAGTCTGGAAACTGATCTTGAATTTCATCTTTATGTTTATAATTTTTTCCATGCACATTTATATTAGTTTGGCATATCAGTGGATTTCCCTCAGAAATGATGCGTTTATCAGTAATATTTGATTCAGAAATGGGGTTTTGTTGGTCATTTCTCATTAGATCTGGGCTATCTGAACATGAATACTGAATTTCTTCATGTTTATGATTTTGATGATTTACATTTAGATTAGTTTGGTTATCTGTGGGTATGTTCTTGTTTTCCTTAGAAGTGAAACATTTATCAGTAATATTTAACTTAGAAATAGGATTTTGCTGGTCATTTCTTGTGTTACTAGCACATGAATTTAGAATTCCTTCAGAAGTATGACTTTTGTCAGCAATTTTCAATCTTAAATTGGATTCTACGAATGGTATGTCATCCTGCAAATCAGTTAAATTGATCAATGAATTCAAATACTCTTCCTTGTCACTCATATTTTCAGATTTAGCACATATTGATTCATTCCTCTGCATGACATCATTGATTGTATCATATGCAATTTGATCAGCAGCAGAATCATAATAAGAAGGATTAACAAATTCAGTCATAATTTTAATCTCGGTCCCAGTATTTGATTTTAGTTCTGTTTTTATGGGTTTAATTTTCTTTTCGTGAGAAGAGTTCAGACCAAAGTTTGAGTAATGTTTAATTTCTGTCAAAATGACAGGCTGGTTATCATCAGAGCAGCTGAAAGAAGAATTCACATTTCTACATTTAGAAAGACATGACTTTTCATTTGGACTAGGCTCACTTACATTAATTTCATCTATAATGACTGGTGAATCTTCTACATCATAATCACTATTTACAGTAATAAACTCAATTTCTTTAGTATTGCTATCCAGTTTGTTTGCTTTTTGTATTTTATGCTTTTTTTGTCCATTTTTGGTAGTTTCAGAAAACTGAGAAATATTTTTAGGTAAAGAATGATTATTAGATGTTTCATTTATAATCTCTGGATTTTTTTCAGCAATAATTAGCACCTCTTCTCTATGTTTTCTTTTTTCATCATTCTCATGAATCAAATGAACTTTGTTTGGTTCATCAAATGAGCTTTGTTTCATGTTTTTCAGCAAGTATGAATCGATAGAGTTTTGACTAACCTTATTTGCTTTCTTTTCTGCCACTCTGTCCAATTTTTGGTTCTCTTGTTTTTTAATTTTTTTAGCAGATTTTGAACTGCATTCATGATAAGGGAGATCATCCTGCTTACTTTTACATTGCTGGTTTTCTGCCTTTCTTTTTCTATTCTTCTTATTGATGACTAATTTACTATTATCAAAAACGTTGATGGTCAGAGAATGATTTATTGCATTAAAGGCATTTTCTTCAGAAACAACTATGTCTTTTATATTCTCAATAGGTTTTTTCATCTCAGATTTATCCATATTTATGTGTTCATCAACATATTCTGAAGGAAATGGGTCATACTGGAATGTACTAGTATAATTTTTTCTTTTTTGCATCTTTTTAGCCTCACTTGCTATGTTCTCCTCTTTATCAACTTCAGATAGAGTCTGGTCATCATTATCTTCCAACAGAAGTGAATTATAATGTATCATACTGACATAGTTTTTTCTCTTTTGCATTTCCCCCTCCTTAATTTTGTTAACAGTAATCTCCCTTTTCTCTTTAGATGGAGTTTGATCATCGCATGTCATTTGAAGATCTTTTCTTTTCTTTTTTATTTTAATTGCTGTTTTACATACTGTGACCTTTTTATCATCTTTTGATAGAAATGGATTACTGCATGTCACATTAATATGATTTCTTGTTTTAGATGGATTTGTGGTATATGTTTGTGTATTTTCAGGGCTCCTGCCATTTTTCTTCTTGTTGGCAGGAAGAATTGTCTCATTTAAATCCAAGCATGATGCTTCTTGTTGTGCAACTCTTCTCTCTGTAGATATTCCAGGCAGTAATATCTATGAAAAGAATATTATATATATATATATATATATATAATTTGAAGCATCTAGACCATATTAATTGATAAGTGTGATATTAATCAAATACAGAAAATTTAATATGTAAAGAAATTTAATAATAGTAAAATAATGGAATAAGTTCAAAAACATTTTTTTTTTTTTTCAGATTAAAGAAAAAAATGTTTAGAATTATTTATACGAATTTCTTTTTTATATTAACAATTTACATAAATCCTTTAAAGCATTTCTAATGATTGAAAATGTTTTGATTATTTACATTTAATACTGAAATTTTTCAAAGGACACATTTTGAAGTTGAAATAAAACTAATAAATCTGAAAGAATGAGAATCAAGACAACTGCTTCAATGATTTTACTAAATTAATTCTTTTTTGTTTTCTTGTTTTTAAAAACATTCCATTCATTCAGTAAACAACATTTTCAACATATACTAAACTAAAATAACTAAACAATCAGCTAGGTAACTAAGGTAAGGTATCAAACAACTTAAACAATCAGCTAGGTAAAATTTATTTTTGAGTCAGCTAAATATGTTTGCTATTTTAAATATTTTGTAGTAAATTATATTTTAGTAATGCAAAGAAAAAATAGAAAGTTTAAAAGAAGTTATTCATATAAATTTGACTAACATGAAACTTGGAACCAGGCTTTTTCTTTATGGCCACAATACCATTTCAAGATACAAAGGACAAATTTATGGTAAATTATATTTTTTAATACTTTAAGTTTGATTTGCAGTCAAAGTGATCATAAATATCTTGGATACTACATTGTCAACTTAAAATGGATACCCATTGTATCGGTGTATAGCTGGGCCAGGGTGGCAAGCATTTCTGCTCTTTGATTACACACAAAAAGCCAGACGAAAATATATAAAGGACCAAATATTATTAAATGTATAGAAATACAGAGGATTAAATAAGCAAGACACTGAATAAGATAGGATAACAATTAAGTCACTAAACAGATCTTTTTGGCTGAATCATTTGGCACTCAAAGAAAGAGAAGACCAAAACTTAGGAGCTGCCCAGAAAAAGAGCATTACCTCATTTAGATCACAATGAACATTAAAATCTCAATGGTGTGCTGATATAATTGAAAGATAGAATTCATATTATCCTCAGATGGAAAGAACCATATTTCCAACATGTTCAAATAACTTCCACCTAATTATCATTTTCTCTGAAGAAAAAAAATTCAAACTTTTGTTTGTGACTTAGAACTAAAAACACTTATTTTGATGAATTCTCTAAAACTCCACAATTTCATGAGGTGCCAAAATGCTCCTAACTCTAAACTTTTAGTGATAAACATCTGCTCATACATGGAATATTGCAACTTCTGGAAAAATTAATTTAATGGCAAAATCTTCATATTTTAATGTTTCTTGAAAGCAAGAGCAAAAATCTAGTTGATGATTTTTATCTTCTAATTTTCAATTCTGAAGTTATAAATGACAGGGCTTGAAATTTAATTATTTATGAAAAACATTTGTAAAATTTTCTAGAGAATTTCAATTTATGGGCTCACAGACAATTGATTTCTATGGACTTTGATAACAATGGCATCATCCCATCCTCAGTTTCTTCCATGACACTGGTCGCTCATACTTTCCTTTTAGCACAAGAACCTGTATTTTTACCATAACCAAGATATGAAAAAAAAATAATGTTTCTTTTCCATACTGATTTCTAAACATATGCTGCACAGAAATAAAATTTTAAAAAATATCACATATTTTAACATACAACTTTTTCTGCTAATGTAGCCATTTTTAATTTTTTGTAATCACATTTTTTAATGTATTGACACTTTTTGAGTACTGATAAAATATGGTCAATCATTTATGTTATTATCAGCATAAATGCTTGCCATATTTTGTTTTCTCCAAGATTAATTTATTATGCATAATGTCTATCAAGCTCCAGGTGACAAAAGCATAGTTTTGTCACTTATGCAAATTTGAACTATCTATGCCAATTGACCATGAATTCATTAAATTTTAATTTCCGAACATTTTAAACTTATTGTTGTGTTAAGACCCTCAGAGAGCGGGAGGAGGGATGTTTCAATAGTATTTGAGAATTGAATGAATACAAAAAAAAAAAACACTAATTTAAATTAAGAAGAAATTTATTACAATATGGATTTTAAAGAGAAAGAAATTGGAATCAATTGCAGAATGTGAGCATTTTGCTAAATAATTCTTTCGACCAGAAATAAAAATATAATATAATAAATTGAATACAGGAATAATACTAATATTTCAATGCAGAACTGTTTACTTTTTTTCTGTAGGATAATGGGATCAATGATTTAGGTGCAAACTGGATGCAAAAATTTTATTTAGAACATCAAATACCTTTCGAAGTGTCTCCACAACCACTTTTTCGGATCCTTTTCCTTTCAGTTTCTTGCAAATGTTTATCCCAAGGTTGATTTTGCATACTGAATTCATCCAGGTTGTATTAAAGTCATGGCTCAACAGCCAAATGGAAAGGGTTGGAGGAGCCAAAATTTTAGAAGCCTTCATTCGTAGCTCAGCTTTTTCTACAGGATCTCTTATTAAAAATTTGAGCCTTCTAACAAGAAGAAACACTTTAAGGTACTCAGCTGGTTCATCAATTATCACAGGGACAAAGGTAGGGATGTAGATAAGAATATGCCTGAAAAGCATTTAACAAAATGAATGAATTTATATCTAATGAATTTATAACTATGAAAATAAATTTGATTAATTCTTTACTCTCTTTTCTCCTTAATAAGAATATTCCAAATAATTCTTTTCGGCTGGTATCTTAAAATTTTTGCGTGTCATATATATATTAAGTAGATCAGCTTTTATTTACACATTTTTACAAATTGATGTACATTGACATGAAGCAAATTTGAACAATTTAAATGTCTTATCAGAAAATAAAATTTTTAAAAAATAAAATAGTTAAGATATATTTTTATTTTAAAAGACATTCTACATAGCGCAGAATGAATTCTTAAAAGAATTAAACTTGCATTAATAGATAACAAACCATCTAACTGCCTTTTTCTATGTTCAGTTCAAAAGTAAAAAATTCATACTTTAAAAAATATTTTCGTAAAATGGCAAGAATAAATATTTTTGTTGCAGGAATTTAATTATATATATTTTTTAAAAAATCACTTTAGATAACTTTCTAAATATTAAATCTATAAGATTAAAATAATTAGGCATATAAAGAATCAAAGGGATTTATATTATCAAAAAGGTATAGATAGTTTTAAATTACTTTTTAAGTCTACTGGAAATATCTTTAATTTTAATAATTCAAATTTTACCTCTGATATGTTCCTAAATATAAAATTTCGTATTAATATCAGCCAAGAGAGGATTCAAAGCTATCTTGTTCAAATAATGTCTGAAAGACATGTCTTTGATAAGGACAACATATCCAAGGTAGGATCATAAATGCAATGAGAGTAAGTCTTTCTGTGCATTATGCCATCATGAGATTTATTTCATAGTTTACCACTGTTTCATGTGGTTTAAAATTACAGAAATAATTTTATTATTGCAGCATAATTAAATAAAAATATTTCATTCAGTTTTTTTTTTGATGCTGTGTTCACAAAATTTTAAATCACACCACAACTTCTTATTAATACAATTACAATGTCAAGAGCTTTTATTTAAGTGAAAATTATTCCTAGTTCTTACTCAGTTAAAGAGTTTCAAAAGATCAGTTCACTCTTTCAGAGTACTGTTGATCTTTCTTAATGATTTTTTGGAGTTTTAAATGAATGAAAATAAATAACGATTTTTTTAGCTTATTTACTTTTAATCTATAGCTACTCTAACTTCCTCTACATTCCAAAACAAAACACTAATAAATTTAGTTTCATTATAAATAATTCTCATGCACTAATTATTTTATCATATCTGCCATGGCTATTAATCAAAAGCAGGGTGTGTAGTGAAAAACTGCTGCAGAAAATTAAGCACTTTTTAAGCACCTTAGTCCCAAAAATTAAGCCCCTTTTTTATTATGCATACATAAACTGCATATTTTCTAAGCATAGTATTTTTTTTTATTTCTGTTTTATAATACAGTACCCTCTCTACATAGTGATGCATAGTTTTTATTGAAAAAAGATCATTCATTTTGAATGCTTATTTTTTAAGTTTTGATAATTATTTCTGTATTTTCACAACATTTTATTGTAAAATTATGCCTTTTTTTATTTGACAAAAGCATAAAAATGATCATAAAAATGAAAAAAAAAACTATTAATATCAAAAAAATTAAGCCAACTTTTAAAAGATTAACAATAAAGATCTGCGAGCTTTTTCAACATTTCTTAAGATTAAAATAAAATATCAAACAGATACAACATTTCTGAAAATGTTGCTAGTGATGTAGAAGTTCAACATGGCAACAAATTTTGTATTTGATTTTTATATAAGCAATAGAAATTATGATCCAACATAGCTGGGATGGATAGAGTAAATTTCTTCCTACACTGATTCATTCTATTCACTAATTTTATTTGGAATCTTATAAAGCTAAGAACTAAAGCATAAAAAGAAAATAGCAGCGTTCACAAATAATCAGAATAAAAAGAAAGAAATTTCTAAAGAAAAAAAAAAAGAAATTTCTAAAGTATAGTAAATGTTTTTTTTAACGTTCCTAAAATTTAATTAAAACCTGTAGCAATCTATAAGCAAAAATTCTTACTTAAAAAAAGTTACAGAAGAAATGTTACATATATTTTACCAAGAAATGAAGATGTTTTAACAAGTCCCAATTTTCATAAATAACGGAAACAAATTCATAAAGTCAAAAAAAAAAAAAAAAAAAAAGAAATCAGTTCTGTAGTTAGAAACAAAACAGAAATAAATCAGCCAGAGAGTCTCCCCGAAACTTTCTTCCATATTGCCAGGAAATGCCTTGTGTGGCATTAGCGTATGATAGTTATGGAATATTAACACTAGACGTGAATTAAGCATCTTTACTAACTCTATAGTGTGATCATTAGCAAGTGTTTTGAGATTAATCTGGCATGTAGTTGAAATTACTAAAAAAGCAAATTTGGGTTTTAGACTCATTCTTCTCAATTGATTAAAAAATACTTGAGTCAAAACTGCACTTACAATCACAAAATTACATACCAAATTTGATATATTTAAGTAACTACATTTTTTAGTTATTGAGTTTACATATTTCTGAAAGTACAGACTGACATGCGGCGAACCCCTTGTTGGACTCAAAATTCGACATACTTTTATACAATAAATATTAAATCTGTGTACCAAATCTTAACTATTTAGTTCTCATCGTTTTGTAGTTATCATGCTAACTTACATTCAAACAGATAAACAGAGTTCCTCTAAACAGATGTTGCTAAAAATTTGATTGAAATCTAGAAGTTTGGTGTGAAGACCGTATATCAAATTTCATTCACGTAGCTCAAAGTGTTTCTGTGTTATCTTTGTCACAGACAGACATTTTCCGAAAATGTGTTTTCGCATTCAAGGAGGTATGAAACATTAAAATTTCGAGTTCGAATTTTTTGACGATTGCGATATTTTCACTAAATTTTGTATAGTAGAAAGTAAAAATGCCATTTGAAGTGTTTTTTTAAACAAGATCTTCTTGAAGGCAGCGTGAAACATTATATAGCATTGCTTCAAAATTTAACAGAACTTATCAAATAAAGAATTTTATTCAACAAACATGCTTTAAAAATTTTTTTAATAAAAGCAAATAAAACTTTTTTTCTTCTTTTACTACAATTTTAACAGCTGCAGAATAATGTGATTCAACGATTCAAAAAAGAATTATCATTTTGAATTTCATTCTAATAAAAATCTTTGTTATAAACTGTGTCCAAAACAAATTTCACAGAAATTATTTTTTTAAAATTACATTCAACCAAACAAATTTTTTTCAAAAGTTATTCTTTTTTTAACCTTTAAAACGGTGCTAAAATAATTTTTATGTAATAATATGCTTTGATGTTATGATGAAAACACATTAAAATTCTATTTTTTAATTAAACTTCAAATTAAAATTTTATGAAATCCATTCTTAGTGTGCCTCCAATGCCAAAATATAACTTCCCGAATTTCATGCTCCTAACTTCAATGGCTTTATGTTAAACATTGCTCAGGACAATACTTTATAAGTAAAGAGAGATTTTATTGGGGGGGGGATTTCTATAAGAGTTATAAAAAGAAAAATTATAAATTAAGAACCTAAATCATGAAAAAAAAAAAAGATTTTAACTCTTTTCAATTCTTTAAAAATATTTAAAGGAATGAAGCAGTTTCTATTTTTTTTAATAAAAATAAATTTGGCAAGATTAGTCCAACAAATAAAAATTTCCAAATGGATGGGGCCATTGAAAAAATACCACGAAAGATATCGCAATCATTGAAAATTTAAGATTTCAAGTTAAAATTTCATCATGCTAGATTTTATGCGATTGACTAACGTAATTACATACTGCAATTAATTACAATTCACTATAGTACAATTGAATACCTGTAGTAGGTCGTCCAAGCAATTGCTCAAAAACTATATATTAATGAGAATGATGATCTGTTACTGTTTTTATAGCAGCTTTTTCTATGTTCAATATATCGTTTTGCCGCATCAAATTCATCCTGCTATTTTCATAGTTCCCAATTATTGGACCATATCCCATATTCTTCTTTAACAACACATAATCGTTCAAATATATACTTACTAGGTATAAATTAAACAAATTCTTCAAGATCTAAAACATTATAGTACACGTTTCGTGCTGCCCCTTCAAGATAGCTATTGCAGTATTTTAATAAAGGACAATGCACATAGTTGAAGAAAAAGACAGCAAAAAAGTCAGAAAGAGAGAGAAAAAAAGGGGGGGGGGGGAGGAGAATCATTAAGCCTTATCTTAACATTTTTCGAATTCTTCCCTTTTGTTGGTTTTCTTTTTTGATGCATCTGGTAAGCAAGCCTTTATGACCATAATTTGGAATCATCATATTCAACTTGTGAGGAAACAAAACAAAACGAAAGCTTTCTTCATCTTCAAGAGAAAATTAATCACTTTTAATGGTCTTTTCTGAAAATAAAGCACTTTTAAAGTGCTTAAAAATGGTTTTCAAATTTAAGCACTTTTTATGACATTATACGCCCTGAAAAGAATACTTTTCAACATTAATGACTAGAATTTCAGAAACATAGTTAGCAGTAATCTATTTTACAGTTTAAGATTAAAAATATGATCACAATATATGCACATTTTAGATTATGCAATGAAGACAATTATGTTAAGAATAAGTTATTTGAATTATTACAATAAATATATTTTGGACCTTTAGAAGGAGTAAACAAACAAATGTGTATTATATTTGTTTTTTAAAAAATATACAAAATACAGTTTTAGATAGTTATCTCTTTATTTTTAGCATAGAGACTGCATTGGCAAGATTTCATTTAATTAAATCTTTTTACTGAATACAAATTTTCTTTCTTTTGTATGTTTTCATACCTTAAATTAATGTCTCTACAAAAAAATCAGGCTTGGAAATAAATACTGTAGCTAAAAGAATTTTTAAATTTTATACCATTATTTAACAACAGAGGGAGGGGGGACATTTGTTACAAAGTGACAGCATTGAAAAATCCCCTTTCAATGAGTCAAAACTTTTGAACTTAATTACCCTTGCAGCTCATTATTATAAGAAATTAAAATTTTCAGATGATGCAATTAGAAATTTTTAACTGGAAGCACTTTTAAAGCTGAAAGTAGTTGAACAAAATGACTTTTTCCATTCTTTCAAAACCAAAACAAGTAAGAAAATAGTATAAATGATTATGAAATGGAGGGATGGTTTGAATATACATAAAAAAAAGTAGAACTCAAAAAAGTTCATTAATTTAAGTAATGAAAGTTGAAAGATCAAAATAATAAGTTGGTTAGTGATTACAATGAGATTTTCTTCAAATTTTCTGAAGACTAAATTGTAAATAATATGGCAATTTATCTATCATGTAAACATTACAGAATAAATTAGTATAAATCATTTATAGAATTTGAAATACTTGTGAAAACAGTGCAAAATTATATACATTGCTAAAAATATTGCAATTTTTAATTTATTTATTTAATGTAAATAAGTAGAATTCATATATCACTGATAAATAATAATAAATGCAAGTAAGAAAGATCAAAAAGGCAAAAATTAGCTTATAACCATTTTTTTTTTTTTTTTTTTTTTTTTTTTGCTTCACCTGAAATCAAATAAATTTTTGAAAAATGTGATGTATGACTCTTCATGTTCTGTAACATAATTAGCTAGCCTTAATTTATCACATCAATTTTAAATAATTTTTACAATGCTGCTTTCTATTTTAACTCAGAACTGCCGAAGATGAAGTACAGCTAAAAGAAACATCAACAAATAGATTCAAACTCAATTTTTCCATTAATTCTACAACAATTTCCTTTGTAATTTTGTAATAATTGATTTTAAATGCAGCATATACAGCATAAAATCAAACAAATATATCTATTTTTAATAATATAAAATTTCAGCATTTTTAAAATTATTTTTGTTAAAAACATATTTTAATCTTTCTTAAAATCAGTTTTCAAAAGCAAAAAAAAAAAAAAAAAAAAAAGGATTATAAACAGGTCAAAGTCTAAATGACTTGACCTGTTTTTTGAGTAATCTTGTAAAAAAGCTTTTTAAAACTAAAAAGTAAGAAAAATAAATTTTAATTACATTAAAACTGCACCATAAGCACACTGATATTTCTTATTTAGACTGTGAATGGACAGAAGTGCATCATAAATCAGATTATTTTTGCCTATGAAGAAAAAAAGAATTTTTATGAATATTTAAAAATATAAGGATATTTAATATAAATAAAAATATGTAATCTATATATATATACATACATTTCTATTTACCATTCATTTTACTGTTTATTTCCAAAATAACGAAAATAATGTAACAAAAAATAAATACAATATATCTATTTATTCTGTATTGGATAAAAAAAACACATATACCTAATACAGAAGAAATAAATACATAACAAAATATTACATAAAAAATAAGTTGTAACACCTTGGATGATATTGATGCTTAAAGTTACCTCAGTCAATGACTAAACAGGATTTATGTACATCGTTTATTAGTAATATTTTGATTAAAATAATATTCTTTATATACATTTAGTTATATACAACAAAAATATTAAATAAGTTATGATTATAGTTCTCGACATCCTTTCTCCTCGGCAGCGTCCAGGGATTTGCTGTCCTCCTTCACCCTGTTTCCTTTTGTCCACTCCCCACATTCTCCATCCCTTGTCTTACACTTCAGGTGGGAGAAAATTCTTTGAATTCAGCTGTTTGGAGTAATTCACAATATACCTATCTATTAATAATAAAGAAGAATGTGTGTATGTGTATCTATGTATGCACGTTAGCAATGTACAGGACTGATTGTTTAAGGCTGAAGGCTAAGCACCCATTACAAATTCAAAATGTGATGTTACCCTAGGAGGAAAATATTCTTTGATGACCTCCACTTAAAAAAAAGAATTACGTTTTTTTTTATGTCATAATTTCAACATCTAAAGTTAACAAAAAGATTCAAAAGAATATCAACTTTCAAGATTGCCACTAAACACTAAGGTATGGATCAACCAATTCTAATGACCAAGGGAATAGGAAGAAAAACTTTAACATAAAGAGAAGGGATGGGGAGATTCTAAATACTATATTGCCCCTATTGGCAATAAAAGGGGTTTTATTATTTTTTAAATTAATATTACAACTGAATATTATTTTTAAAAAATTGCACTGAATTCTCTCTGCTGAAAAAAACATTAAATGCTGGAAATATGTCAAAGTGATAACATTAGTGCTTCCATAGCATCCTTAGCATTTCTCAGTAATGCTTTTGTAAGGTGATGTAATGCTCAGTAATGTAAGGAGATGCTTTTGTCAACATTGGTATCTCTATCTCTTTTCACTGTTCATGAAATCCTTAATATAAAACTTCAAATTTAACACAGACACATTTTAGAAATTAAGAATATGTTTCTTAAAACTTTTTAAAATTTTAATTTTAAAAAGTCAATTAAGATTTTGGTGATTTTTTTCACTCTAAAAAATATTATTGCATAACAGAAATTTTTGTCTTAACCCTTTGCACTTGGAAAAGGAATTCAATGCACAATTATTCATTTAATACATTCATTAATTATTCATTTAAGACTTGTCTATTGCACCAAAAAATAAATATAAATTGGAAATAATTCATCAACTGACCATTTTCATAATTTCATCTCCCCCTCCCCCCCCAGACTGAAAGCTTAAGAAAGATTCTGCTTATTATCTGCACCGTTTGCATAAAAAAAAAAAAAAAAGTTAAGTTACAGTATGACAAAAGACGTTTTGTATATGGAAGATAGATACCTCAGAGAATTACATTTTTTAAAGCATCGTGATAATGATGATTTTGATACAATCCAACTGCAATAACAAAAATACTCGATATCTTCAACATAACAAATTACGAAGGTTGATATGGAAAATCAACAGAAGAGTAACACTTTTTAAATAACATGGCTACTATAATTTGACACTAAAACATACTTTTCTGATAAATTATGGAGCATAATTTATGCATCAGAAATATAAATAAAACTAAGACACAATTAATTTTCCTAACCAACCTACTGGTCGCCAAAGACAACTAGAGTCAAATGAGTTCAATTTATCCATTAAAATAAATTCTTTTAAACAGGGCATCTCAAATTCTAATAGTTAGAATCTCAATTGTCTTTAACTGATTTTTCTTACTGCCAGATGGAGAAACTAATTTGAATTTTAAATAGAATGTCTTTGTTTTAACTTTCCAAGTAAGGGAATCTCACTTCTGAATTGATAAGTTTAGATCAAATAAGTTTAGATCAAAACGCCTTTTCATGATTTGAAAGCTTCGCTCAGAAACCTGATACATTATATTTCAGTATAAATGGCTATGCATTGGGTACCTTAATTTAAAATAATCTTTACTTCATTAAAGATACACTGGTGTGCAAAACTTAAGCAACAGGTGGAGTATGTAAGTGGTGGAGTAACAAAACGTGGAGTATGTTTTTTGCCATAACTTCACGAGAAATCATCTGAGAGACATGAAATTCAGAAATGAGATACAGCATTTTGTTCTGAAAGAATGACGAAAGCATAGTTGCGCAGAAATGAATACAATGCATACAGTATGGAATAAAAAAAAAGGCTTTATTGAAATAGTATCGTTACACATGATTGTCTGTCCAAGAGGAAGAACAGCAAGCAGATGTTCCTTAGTATGGGATATGCCCTCCCCTTACTGCAATGGTTGCTTCGCACCGTCTCCCCATACTCAGCACCAGACTGTCCAACAGTTCTTGAGGTAAGACTGCCCATTCCTCAATCAGCATCTGTTTAAGTTGTCAAGTGTTCCCAAGAGGATGTAATCGTGCTGCAAGGCGTCTTCCCAAAGCATCCCACACATGTTCTATCGGATTTAAAGCAGGGGAGCACGCCGGCCAATCCATTCAAGTGATATATTCACTTTCCAGGAGCTCCTCAACAGCATGAGTCCTGTGTGGCCGTGCATTGTCATCCATAAAAACGAAGTCTGATCCAATGGCATATCGGAACAGACACACATGGGGAATGGTCACCTCCTGATAATAGAGATCTCCAGTTACAGAACCTCTGTTGAAAACATGGAGCTCAATCCGCCCGTTCATCATAATGCCTCCCCAGACGACAAGTCCAGGACCACCGAAACGGTCTCTTTCCGTGATGTTACTGGGATGAAACCGTGTCCCGACCTCTCTCCAAATCAGCTGGCGTTGGGAATCGCTTGTAACATCACAGAAAGAGATTGTTTCGGTGGTCCTGGAGTTGTTGTCTGGGGAGACATTATGAAGAACGGGCGGACTCAACTCCACGTTTTCAACTGAGGTTCTGTAACTGGAGATCGCTATTGTCAGGAGGTGATCCTTCCCCATGTGCGTCTGTTCCGATGTGCCATTGGATCAGACTTCGTTTTTATGGATGACAATGCACGGCCACACAGGACTCATGCTGTTGAGGAGCTCCTGGAAAGTGAATATATCACTCGAATGGATTGGCCGGCGTGCTCCCCTGATTTAAATCCGATAGAACATGTGTGGGATGCTTTGGGGAGACGTCTTGCAGCACGATTACATCCTCCTGGGAACACCCGACAACTTAAACAGATGCTGATTGAGGAATGGGCAGTCTTACCTCAAGAACTGTTGGACAGTCTGGTGCTGAGTATGGGGAGACGGTGCGAAGCAACCATTGCAGTAAGGGGAGGGCATATCCCATTCTAAGGAACATCTGCTTGCTGTTCTTCCTCTTGGACAGACAATCATGTGTAACGATACTATGAGTTCAATAAAGCCTTTTTTTGTTTGATTCCATACTGTATGCATTGTATTCATTTCTGCGCAACTATGCTTTCGTCATTCTTTCAGAACAAAATGCTGTATCTCATTTCTGAATTTCATGTCTCTCAGATGATTTCTCGTGAAGTTATGGCAAAAAACATACCTGTTGCTTAAGTTTTGCACACCAGTGTACATGTGAAGACTTCTAACAATAAAGACTTATCGTGGATTATCATCTATGCTTACAAATCCCTTTCAATGATATTTACATGTTCATCTCATTACATTAAATGTATCAGGGGAAAGATTAAAATTGCATTAACAGTAAAATGCAACAACAAATGTTTAAGTAATTTAAATGCTTCTAAAATTAAAAGCAAAAGCTTTAGAATGAATAAGATATTACCTTGGAATCTCATTACTGCAGCCAATACCTGATGTATCCATTTTGATTTCTTATTTCCTTGACTAAGAAGTAGACCAATTTTGATAAAATTGGTTAAAATATGCACCCAAGCCACTTCCATGGGAGGAGAAAACTGAACGAAATTAGGAGACATGGAAAACAAAGTAATTAGACTTTAAAACACAGCAATTCAATAGTTTGTCAAAAAATATACAAGTTATTGAATTGTCTCAATGAGAATGAAAATTTCAGTAAGACAAATTACCAATTATACTCATTCAATTATCTATACCTAAGATATAGATTTTAAATATAAAATAAAATGAAATATTTGTATATATGTGACTGTAATGTTTAGGCAAATCCATTGCATTTATAGCCATAAAATTTAATGTAAAGTTAGTTGTAATGATGACTTATTGCACCTTTAAGCTCGAATTTTAAAATCTAGTATTTGTGTTCTAAAGTATAATTTTTTATTTAATGTTTTTCCTTGAATGATTTTTAGTATGGTTTCTAATGATAACAGGAGGGAAAAAAATCTCTACACCATAAAATAGAGCAATCAATTGTTGCTCTAAAAACCTGTTTCGAAACCTCTGAAACTCTGCAAATTTTTTAAAAACTATTTCTTTAAAATCATTTTAAGAAATGAAACTAAAATTTTTGCATTCAACATTCTAATATGATCATCACTTTCAAATTTTTGGAGTTAATTATTCAAACAATTTTCTCTAAAAATGATAATATGAAATAAGAATGATCAAAATACTTTTGTTGAGTGATTCTTTATTGTTTTCCAAATAAGTTCAAAAAACATAATACTGGTTGTTTTTTTGTTTTTTTTGTTGTTGCTGTTCTTTTCAGAGGATTTTTATTCTCAATTATTTGATTTAATTTGTAGTGACAGTAGTTCTTTGGTTCAAATAAAGAAAAATTAAATTTATTATTTTTTGAGTTCATTTTCATACATTTATTTCAGGTTGTTCTGCCTGTGATTTTGCTGCTATTCACCAGTTATGGGCAACACTGTTCAAGAATTATGAAAATTATTTCTATATTTTATTTTAATAGCATACTTTATATCAAACATTCTAATTTCATTGTATCTTTCTCTTCTTTTTCAACATTAGTCTAATCATATTGTATTTTCACATACAAAACATAGAGCTTAATTATTGAGTTATAATCCAAAACAATCTTCCAAATTTACAAATGATCATTTTACCAAAATAAGAGGGGAAGGGGGATTAGAAACACCAATTTTTCATGCTTAAATATAAAGCTATTGATCTGAGAGAAAAAGCTTAAATAAAGTATTAAAAAAACTATAAAATTAATTGTAAAACATAATTGTCAGGAGTAAATTCTAAAAATGTGTAAATTTGGGAAAATATTTTTTTTCAATACGAGCAAAATTTTTGAAATTTTACTTACAGTAAGTACTTCTATGCAACTCATACTTACTTTTAAGTACAATTATATAGAAGGCAATAACTAGTAAAAATTTCAAACTGATATTTGCAGCATTTATTTGAAAAATGTGATCAAATTAAAAAATAAATTGGGTCATTTATAGGTAGTTTTCTTAGCCAGAATTTGCAGACTGAAAAGATAAAAAATCCTATTCTAAATATGTGACTTAATAATTTCAAATGGTTTTAATGGCTAATTTGAAATAAAAGGGGAAGATCAAAATTGAAACTAGAATTTTGTCTCAATTATTATATCTGAATCCATTTTCTGGTGACAGTTATGTTCTAGAAAAATTAAGTAAGCAAGCAGCAGAAAGATTTTCTTTTTCAAATTTAATTTCCATAATTTTTTTGGAGGTTGGAAGATTGGTCATTCTGATACTTTTAAAACAGAACAGTTTTTTTTTTTTTTTGTTGTTGTTCTTGGGGTGGAGGGGTCCACAAATTCTGTTTATTGGAAAAATACTAATAGCTATTTTGCAATGACCCTGTTTTTTTCTTTTTCAACAATTAATTTTTTAAAGAAATTATGTAGATATCAATCCGAAATTTATAACAGGTGTTTTCTTTCAGTAATACATACGTAAATGATATCAAATATTTTAATCAAATTTTTCAAAAGACAAAATATTTTTTCCAAATGTACACTTTTTAAAACAATAATTAAGCTATCATAGTGTTTGATAGCTCTTTATATAGGTAATTTAATACCTAAAACTTTTTAGTTTAAAATTTTCCTCTCTCATTAATTTATCTTTATTTAAATGCAAGAAGTCGATGTTTCAAATCACCATCCTCCTTACTCTGTAACATCTTTTACAGATATATTTTGGAAAGCCAACCAAACAACTCAAACCAATTAAAATGCTGTTATGCATTTTCCCATTTTTTATATTTTGCATGAAATTCAACTGAATTGAAGTTGTATTGATTTTTAATGTAGATAGTTTATCAGACAATACCTTAATCACAAAGAAAACTAAACATACAAAATCAATACTGATTTTCATGGCACTATTTTATGTTATTTTGGTGTTGCCTTCTCCAACATACATCAAGTCATAGATGACTGCAAAATTCCATATCTTTTTATATAAGATGTATTAAATTGAGTGGAATCATTTTTTTAAACTCTATTACACAATTTAAATTTATTCCTTCCAGTCACAAGTTCTGCTCCCCATTTCAATATTTTCGTTTTATCAACTCCGTATGACATTTCTCATCACTAAGTCATATTATTTTATGGCTTTTTTTTTTCTTTCCGAAGTATATTATAAGGCAACTGATATATGGTTATGTTATTTGGCATGGGAATATTTTCTTGTGTTAATATGAGTCATTTTTCAGTATATTAAATATATATCCTTGAAAATTAGGTTAATAGTCATGAAACTTTTTGACTGCTTAATATTTAGAAGCAAAACTTAAAATTATAATAATAACGATAACAAATACCATGCATCAAACAAGATGTTGATGTTTCGGATTTGTAAGCATTAAATGAGACAAAATAGAAATTTATTGTATGTTAAGCACTCAGTGGAATGCAAATACATATTTAAATAATTTTTATTTAAAAAAAACTTTTATATAAAAAAATATAATTATAAAACATAATTTCACAATTTTTTTTCTACAATCTGCAATATTACTTTTTAAATAAAATGAAAATATCAGTTACATAAAATTGGTTTAAAAATTGTCAAAAGCTTGTATAAAAGAAATGAATAAGTATAGAGAATTAAACATCGGTTTTGACAACTGGAAAGCAAATATCAATATTTTCAAAATACAAAATATAGCAATAATATTTTCTCAGAAAGAATAGCAACATTTAAAACAAAAACAATATCTTCTATTCACAGAAACACAGCTTATAAAGAATTAACTATTTAATTAATCCTCACAAAACCTTTTCTATGCTTTCCATTTGTGAGCAAAATTTGAAAGAAAAAATAGGTTCACTATTTTAGGCATGATTTTTCAATTGTCTGTACCAAAGAAAAAAACAGCATTGCCCATGTTAAAGAATTCTTCAGTAAGAAACAGAAAAGAACTTAGGTTGTGTTGAAACTACCTTTCCTTCAACAATTTATGTAGCATCAATTTTCATTTTTCCATTACCTTTTCCCCAAAGTCTCCTCACATGCTTCGCAGAATTCTGATTTCCAGATGCCCAATTTCATATATTTTCACATCAATAATTTGACAGTCTGCTATCTTATTTGATAAAACATATTAAACTAATCCATTTTTACTAATCTTTATTTTTATTCCCTGACACATAAGATAATGATTAAATTTATAGCTGTAGTATAGATTTAGGTATTACTAATTCAGTGAAGTGTGAAACTCTTACATTTTTCACACCTGGAAATTATTAGATAACCAATTATGAACAATAATAGTCATTTCCATTATATCTTAATTAACAACAGCAGCCAGTTGTTAAAGATTTCCTCAGATTAAAGATAAAGCTATATAGTAACCCAGAAAGAAAGATTCCTGTAGTCTACGAGGGTGCGGAAAAGACTGTAACGGATCATCTCATCGAAAAAATATATATACCATGTTCCTGCTTTGGAGCTACTTTTTGTTAGAATTCAGGCACTATATGTAATGATTTTTGCTTAAACTTGAGACACAGCAACTGAAATATGTGATGTTTTACACTCAAAACAAGTTAAACACTCAAACTGTTTGATAGATTAGTCCTCATTTTTTATTTTCCCATGTAAAAAGTAAAGAGAAAGTATTAAAATCAAAAATTTTTAACTCAATAACTTTTAATGAATTTTCACATTTCACAAGACTTCCCAGAGCTTGAAAAACACATTTTAGCATTATGTTTGTCTGTAAACATGATAATTTAAAAACATTAGAGCTAGACAGTTGAAATTTGGATATGGACTTATGACCAAATTAGTAGATTTCTATCAAATTTGGAACAAAATCCGTTCACAGAATCCTGCCTATCCATTACAAGTTAGCTCGGTAACTTCAAAATGCAAATAACTAGGTAAATAAAATATGGTACACAAGTTTAGCATATAAAATAAAAAAATAATCTATGAAATTCTGATACAAATCTGTTGAAGGGTTCTCTATCAATTGATCTGTATTTTCACAAGCATATAAACACAATAATTCATAAATGGAATGATTTAAATCAATGAAATTTCAAATGTGACTATTCTTGGACAACAGATTCTAAAATCCTCCACGCTTTTGCACATGCATTCGGATGGGTTTAATTCGTCAAAATAGGGATGAGAGGAAAGATGAAAGGAAGGGATGTTTACATGATGTTTCAGAAATTACACGCTCTTCCCATACATGTGGAAAAAATATTGTACACAAAAGTATCTAATAGGGCAAAAATCAAAGTCAAAGAATGACGAATAATTCCAGAATTAAGTCTTTCCCCTCAATGAGATAGAATCATCGAAAAGTGGTTGTCTCGGAATACTGAAACGAAAATACAAGTAATTCTGCATCCAATTCAGTTTTTCTGCGGATGGTAAAAAGTTTTCAAAATATATATTCACATGATAGATTCAGTAAAAATGTTAGATTCATACCAAAGAGCTATTGTATACTAATGTCATATATGACAGTTGCATACTAAAAGAGCACAATTTTAAGAGGAGAAAGGTGAATAAGATTTTAATTAGGGACTATACAACAAAGTTCCAGGGAGATCACCACTGATGGTTTCACATTGCTGGTTTAAGTATCATATTAAATATGTTAAAAAATTGCAAGAAAAAGCATTTCAGTAAAAAACTTGAGAATCGCAGATTTAATGGAAATATGAAACATGCAAATAAAGTGTTATGGATAAAAGTTTTACAAAATAAATGAATTCATAACTTAAGTTATTTTTTGTGTTATCTGGAGATAAAAAATGTGTAAAATGCATAATAATTTTTGAACAATTAATATATAATAAATATCAAAAAGCAATACAAATTTTAAATTATGAATATAATTATTAAAAAAACTGTACAAATTACAGCTGTCAAGAATTTGTTTCAAAACAAATGTAGTATACCATATCAAATATATATATATATATATATATATATATATATATATATATATAAAGTTTGTGCTATATTGAAGTTTTATGAGAAAAAGTCTTTGAAAATAAAATAGTACCACTTTGTGTGAAGAAAAATGTTACATGTATATTGAAAAGTCTAAATACAACTTCATTTAGCATTTTCTTTGAAAGTTATGAAGACTAATTTTATTTAGAATTTATTTACTGTATCTTAAAGATTTCTTTGGAATCAAATATTTACTCTGAAATTCATTTTTTTTTCACTCAACAAATTAAAAATAATAATAATAATAAATAAATTTAAAAACTATTTTCAAGAAATTTAATTTTCAGATGTTTAGCAAGTTTTATTTTTTTATACATAAAGTTGTAGACATTCAAATATTGATTAAAACAATCTTTGCAATAATAAACCATGCATAAGGATATAAAAAGAAAAATTGCAAATTACATTAAACTACATACATAATGGATCAGAAGGCTCATTTATTCCTTCAAAATAAAAAAAATTTGACACTTAACCCTCTGAATTCCTTTGCTCTTTGAAGTGCAGTTGTTTTAAAATCCAAAACGGCCGAAAGTGTAAAAGATAAAAGATAAGCATTTCCCTCCCCCTTCATGCGGTCAAGAGTTCATTTGCAGAGTGGGGAGAGTACTCGTGTCGCCCTATTCCTGTAGTCAGATTACTGCTGAAGAATAAGGGGTTGTATACAAATATAATAACACTCTATAATTTCGCCTAAATATTTTCCTAACGTTCCGTGTTTTTTTAACGCTGTGTTTGATTACAATTTAATAATTACGGAATTAATTAATTAATAATTACGGAAAGACACATTTGATGTTGAAATATAACATTGAAATTGTATATTTGCATATTCATTAAAATCATTGCTGCATCAGAAAATTTAATCATTCAGGAGTTCTTTTTTTTTTTTTTCTTTCTTTTCCCTCGTCTTTTTTTTTCTCTTCATTTTAAGAGTTGTTATAAATAACTTACTCTTACTTAAAAAGTCTTATAAATTTTAATTATGTATTAATTAAACCCCAAAGCAATTGCTTGCATTTATTTATTACAATATAAAGAGAATAATGTTCTAATGTTGAAAACTTATTAAGATATATGTAGAGTCATATCTAAGAAATAACTTCATTAACAATGAAAATTTTCAAAATTAAATTAATTAAAATGACAGAATAGTAACACAGGGCAAGTATTATTTTATGGAAAAAATATTATTTTTCTGGTTTATATATAACAATTAAAATTTTGCAGATATATGCCAAAATTATTCAAATCAAAACCTCTTCATTCCCTTCCAAATGAATCTACATACCCACAATAGCTGTTAAATACTAAAATATGTATATTACGAAAGATGTCCGATTTTATAAATACAGCAATCAAACTCTGAATTTCTAACTAAAGAGAACGTTTGCTAGCATTTTTTAAAAATTATGTTCTTTGATTTAAGCAATGCACAAAATATATAATATCAGCCAATTTTCAAACGATTTGCAGAATTCTTTAAGGAAGGATTTTAATTTGTTATTTTATAATTAAAACTGTTTCAAGAACTGGTATGGGGGCGATTGAAAAATAATTAATACTATTTTAAACACAGTTTTCTGAAACAATAAAAATTTTAATTCGTTTATTTTTTTAAATTTTTTATTTTTACATACTTTCCGATATTCGTAAATTATGGATTGGGCCTGAAAGTTGGTCAAATTTCGAAATGGAAATAATTTTGTTTACTATGAAATTTGATTTCCATTCAATAATCTGTCCCGAGTTATCTATTTTCGGAAACTTCAATATCGTCCTAGCTATCAGAATCATTTTCTAACAAAGAAGAAATATTTTCTTCTTGAAAAGAGTTTGAAGTGTCAAATCCAGCATTTTCCTCATCACTTATATCAAATC
Organism: Argiope aurantia; assembly: GCA_026543865.1. Classification (NCBI taxonomy): domain Eukaryota; kingdom Metazoa; phylum Arthropoda; class Arachnida; order Araneae; family Araneidae; genus Argiope; species Argiope aurantia. The sequence continues at coordinate 856,182 of JAPMOR010026535.1, read as the reverse complement.
AGATTCATCTGAATCTTCAAAGAGTATTTTATTAATTTCTTTTTGAGTTGAAACTTTCCGAAAACCCGGCATTTTAGCAAGATCTTAGTAGCTGGCGAGCAGAAAGCGTACTGTAAATTAAGCATCTGCCCTCAAACACAGTGACAGCGGGAACGGAAGCAACCTCTGTTACAAAGACAAAATTGTCCCCCACCGTTTTACGACCCTACTGAGAAAAGGGGAAGAAAATAAACAGATGGCATTTCGGCCGCTCGGCCGTTCTGTGGATGTCTGAATGTACAGCCGTCTCGGCCGCATTGGGAGTCAGAAGGTTAAAAGCAATTGAATCTTAAGTGTGAACTTTGAAGGAGTTCAGATGGGTAAACAATCAAATAACATTTATCAAATGAATTCAGTGCGGCTATAAGAGCATTCAATGAACCAGTCAGAAACAGCTGTAAGGTGAGTAGTTTACAATTCACCGTTACCATTAATCAATAAATAATAAGAAAGATTTTGTGCCATTAGTATTACATCTATAGATGCTTTAAAGATCTTTGAAATGTTACACTTTTTTTAAATCAATTACTACAAAAACTATTTTTTTACCTTTTTCCTTTGGTACCATTTCCTACAGAAGTGATAGTAAAAATCCTCAATACATTCAAACAAAAGCTTTGCTCTAAAAATAGAAAAAAGAATTTATAATCAATACTTAAATTACACAATCAATTTCTAAAACTAGCTTTCCTATAAAATTAAAATGCAAAAACAAGTCTAAAATTTAAGAAGAAAAACAACTTACATTTTCAAATTAGATTTGGGCGCAATTCTTTGAATCTCTTCTGCAATATTCCTGATAAATAAAAAAATAGAACTGTAAATGCATCATGATTAAAAATAAAGACAAGTAATGGAAGCATATCGTTACAGAATTTCATGTACTGAATGAAAGTGCAATTTAATTACTCACATTTAATTGACCAGAATTTGTATGTGCAATTTTTACAAAATTATTATTATATCAAAATATGCAAAATGTTTTAGCATGTTTATGAATAAAATTATGCAAAATTTGTCGATGTTATGAAGTGTTCAAGTCAAGTGGAAAAAATATTCAAGTGGACTGAAGCAATAAATAAAATAAGAACAATATTAATGTTCATCTGAAATCTCTGACCCCAAAGTACTTTAGAACCTCAAAATACTGAATTTCCCAATCTTTTTCAAAGATAAGAAGGGGGGGAAAAATCCTTTTATCTTCACAAAAATATAACAGCAACTCTTATTCTTAAGACTTTGATACTTAAAAAAAGAGACGATATATGCATATAAGAAGGATATGTATAAAGAAAGGCTCCAAATTGAATCTTCCAAGAACAAAGCGCATAAGAAAGAAAGTTGATTCACAATTAATACTGGAATTCAATATTCACTTCCCCCTTTTTGTATCATAAAACAGTTCCGCCTCTATTCTGTAAGCTATTACTAGCTGCTACTACACATTCAATAAATTTATATCTTGTTCTGACAATTATGCCGCTTCAACTTTTGATTTTGAATCTAATAGTGCTGTGTGAACAAAGATGGATATGAAATCCCCTCATATGCCATATTTAAAAAGCCTTAGGGTTTTTGTTTGTAGGCTGATGTAAATTAATTGCTTTTACTATCAAACTAACATGCAATATTTATTGTGCTATTTAATGGGATAAGGGATGATTTTATTAGGAAATTTGTTGAAAACAGTCAACTGCTTTAAAAGGTGCTTCAATATAAAAAGGATTAAATGAGCAATAAAATTTGCAACATTTCACATTTTAGATATCTGCCTTAATTTTCTTAAGCAGTTTTGACTAAATAACTTACTCATTGTTTTATTTTGAATCCTAATCATTTATATTTCAAAATCTGTATTTGCTTCTACAATTAATAAGAGGTTTAAATAAAATAAAACAGAGGAAAACAAAATGGGAAGTATCACAGAGAACACCCAACATTTATTTTTTCTCATTGTTTTACCAATATAAACTGAATTTAATATTAATTTGTAATAAGAAGTAATAGCAAGCACAATATGATAGTTTCTGAATTATTTTTATGGAATAAAATTTAGCGACAGCATTTACTTGGAGTTCTGTTTTATGTTTTCATTATATGTAATTGTTGCTTACTCGCTTTTTTTTAATTATTATCTTGGTTATTTTTGTTATTAACTATTTTCAATTTACAATTAATTTTATTTTATTGCTCATTAATTATTTTTATTTTGATTGTTTTATTTAATTTTTTAATGAATGGAAAAAAATTTACACAATCATATATTTTATCAAAATTATTTCTCAGCCACCAAAGAAGCAACAATTTTTGTAAACAGAGCATCTACAAAAAGAGCGTTGTGAAAAAAATTACAGACCCTTCAAAAACATTTCAAAGATGTTGCTGATAAAGAATTTCAAAATTTCGTATTACTAATACACAAATACCTTGTTTTGACTACAACGTCTGCTCAAAATGCAACAAAAATGGATTATATTTGGTGGAAGATTCAATTTTTACTTACATTCAAATTTCTATTTGTATTGCAAAATCTGTCCTTTCTCCAAGGGTTTTGGTTCTTCCAAGAAACAATACAGGTGCAGTGAAATAAAAATCAGATTCACATGCACTCAACAAATTGTTGTTAAAAGATTCTCTGCTGAGAAGTTTCGCGATGATGATGATGTCGTGTCCGTGTTACCACGGAAAGGGGATGCAGTAGTTTCTGAGCGTAAAGACCCCAGAGCACCCAAGTCTGACTTCTAATTCATATGAAGATTACACTCACACACATGCTTGCACAACCCCTTTTTATGGGGGGGAGAGGCTCTTTCACACCTCTCACAGATGTTTTGTAATACATTAAATTTGCAATCATTTCTTCCAAAAAGCAAGATTTAAAATCCCTTCATGCTTTTTAGAAAATGAAATCAGCAATTGCTGAGATAAGAAATGTTGATGAACTTCAAACTTATGTCAAATGTGGTGTATTAGTAAAATTGGTAATGAAAGTATATACATCTCTGAATGACACAGTGAGTGTTATTTCAATGCACAATAAGCATTGTCACAATTTTGAAGAAAATACAATAACAAAATTTCATTGGTTATAATGTGTGCTTAAGTGTTTTTGTGTAAAGATTCTCAGTACTAACAGAATATTCAAATGTTTACTAGTTTTTGTGAGCTTATCTATTGAGAATATTATGGAAACAAAGATTCTAATGATTATGAATGCTGCTTTGTGCCACAAAACAATTAATCTAAGAGTTATGACAAGGTTAAAAACATATATGGTTTCACATTAATGTTACTCTATAAAAATGTCTCAAAATGGATAATATTTAAAAAAATATTTACTTTTGTAGTAATTCCAATGTTCCAATATCATAGTCATCAGAAAATGATTTTAAAAATCCTCTTTTAATGATGGAGACCCAAGGAAATTGCTCTTCTATTTTGTTATTCATTTTGCTATAAAAATACACATTAAAATTAAACTGACATCTTACATTAAATATAAAATTTTAAGGAGATTGTTTCAATATTTTGATCACATTGAAAAATAAATAACTTTCTTGCATATCACAATGTATCTACATGTTCACTTATTTTCTCCAATGTTTCCGTATGCTTTACTTTTTCTCTTAACTCTTAATTTAACTAATATATATATTATTTAACAGTGAATATAAAAGTTAGATTGAGTACTTCAGAAGCAGTAAATTATAACTTACATTGGAGTTGTAATATATTGTAACTACGTAACTGCATGTCAAAACAATATATTGTCACATGAATTATTTTCAATATAAGTAAGAAATGGATAAACAACCTATATTTTGAAAATAAATTCTATTGCACTACTTGATAAATAACACCACTTATTCAATTTTTCAGCTTTCACGAAAGGAGGAAAAAAAAGATAGCAACAGCTAGCAAGATACTTTTTTTTTTGTCTTTTCATTTCTTCATGCCCATATAGTTTGGGTATCTGTTTAATATTTTAACTAAAAGTTTTAACTATAGGTGAGGCATGTATGCCTTGAGTAATCAAAAAGGATATGTGTATGCTAGTTAACATGCAAAAATAAATTCATTATAATAATTATTGGGGGGGGGGGAGGTAAAGATACATTATTTCTATTGTCAAAATCCTTTTTTTTTCTTTTAATTATTACAGAGCTTATAGCAATGAAGCATCAGTATATACAATTTTTTACTGACTAATAAAATAAAATATGCAGTTTGCATTAAAAAATCATTCAAAGAATGTTACACAAATTTTTTAAAAAATGCAACACCATACCTACAGATTTGTCAACCTGTTTTAATACTTCACAAAGTTTATCTATAGGAATCATGTAAGTTAACCTCACTTTAGCCAATTCAACCTGATTCTGGTAAAATAAATGATGTAATCACCTATTTCCATAACATATTACAGTAAAAGATAAAATGTTAAAATCATGTATATTATTTCGATTATAAATGCAAGACGATTACAATATGGAATTAAATATTAAATAAAATGCGATACCATAAATATATTCAAAATAACAAACTGCTACTTGCTAATTTGCATCAACATTTTAACGAATGTTTGATTTCAATGACCCAACAAATTTTTATTTTAGAAGTCTGAATACAGAAAAATTTTGCATGGACTGGCAATAAAAACAACCCACAATAAAATTACATAAATGGAAAAAAGAAAAGAAGACAATTACATGCCACTATCTATTCTTTCGGAAACCGATTGATCTTAACGAGTGTATTTAGTGTATTATATTATTAACCTCGTATATATACGCATTATATCCATGCATGAAATTTATACTCATAAAAGTAGTTTCATTGCTATACAAATTTATAATCTGTTATAAAGAATTTATTCTAAATGGATCATCTCTCAACACAGCTCACCATTCTCCAACAGAAAAGGCAAGTAATTTTTAAGCTAGTTAAAAGTAGTCAGAGATAAAATCAATTTATTAATAATTTTATTATAAAAGTATTTAAATTTCCTCATAATATCAATCATACTACTACTTATGACAAAGAGAGGATAGAAATAGGATTAGACTTAAGATGTCACAGGAGCAAACAGAGCAGATAAAAAAAATTTATGACTGATGTTAAACTTTAATTAAGTTGCTGTTTCTAATAGCACTTGTCATAGACAAGCCCACTTTTAGAAGTCAGTGATTTTAAGCCAAGGGTGCATCTCCTGTTTTTTCAGTAGTGCCATCTAGGGTCAAGAATACGACTTAGCTACACACATGTCACAACCCTTTTTCATTCATGCATTTCATTCACTCATCTACAGATTGTAATTTAGACCTGAATCAGAGATCACCACTGGTCCAATTATATTATTATTATAAGGCTAATAGTTTTTTTCCCCTTCTTCTTTTGCAAATTTTAAGGGAGCTAACAGCAAATAAGGGAAATGCATAACCAAATGAACAGGATGGAATAAGACTTCTAAAATAGTCCAAATTATATACTTATCAAAATTTAAAAATATCTTGCTTAAAGAATGTGATCAAGCTGCATCAAATATTTAGTTGAAAATTTTTAACAATTACTCCCAAAAATCAACTGGTTAAAAAAAAAAATGTCGGTTAAAAGGTTTTTAGTTTTTTTTTTTTAACTTTCCATTAATAAAATATCCAATGATTGACAATTAGAGAAAAATAAAAGTAAAATGCAATACCAGAATTTATTACATATAAATTAACCTTTTTTTAAATATTACAAATAAGTTATTCTATTCTCATAATCAACATAAATTATTCATTGTTAATACAACAAATAATTACTGACAATATCTTTTTACAACCAAAATAATTAAAAATTATACCAGTCTACTAAATATGATTTTGAACACATAGCTTATAGGCATATAAAAAGCAGACAAAATTTTAAAAATTCAACTAAGAAATTTATTGAACCATCCAAAAGAATTCTTGACATTGTGCACTTTAAAAAATGGATTTTTCATATTATAATACTTTTTAAAAAGTATTATAATAATTTACTATGTTATAAAGCATAATTATTTACTTTAAAAGTGACATTAATGAATTCATTTTTTTTTACAGATTCAATACAATAAATTAAACAGCTTTTATATTCTGTATTAGATATTTATATCAAAAAAGCAGTTTTACTTACATATACACATTTTAAACATATAAAGCAAAAAGTAAAGTAGTACTACAAGAAATACTTTGTACTGATTGCATGCGAATGTTTTACCAGAAGACAGATTGAAATATATGACAATTTTATGATCTATTCATTCGGAAAGGAAAAGGTTTGCAACATTACGTTTTATATTAAAACAAGTTCATGAGAAACTAGTAAGGGCACGAAATAACACTTACTTAGAAAATAGTATGTTTTTACATGATCTGTTGCCTATATCTAGACAACACGTGGATTTTCATCCAAATTCAAGAAAAGAAATATAAAACAAGAAATTTCACGATTTTAAATAAGCTCCTAAATTTAAATACATACAAGCTCTTAGTGGTTTAAAAAAAAACAACTGAAAATGAAGATTGAAGCTACAAATTTGAAATGTTCAAAATTTTCCGCGAAAGAAGTTTGAAAATTGGTTGAACCATAGCATTAACCGCAGAACATAATTTCCAACTGCCCAATCAACACCGCAATATCAACGCCTGTAACAATTCACATGCGCGAACATGACGGGACGGCAGACTAGCGTCTCAATCGCAACGTTTATCCCTATGGGATGGACGCATCCATCGCAAACCGTAATTTTGACAGGTAGGACCGTTTGAGTGAGAGGGGCACCACAGGGATAAACGTTGTCATCACACTGTGGTTGTCGTTTATATGTTGATTTGTATCTCAACACTAAGCCATAACGCTTTTCCCTGTGGTTTGAGAAGGAACAATATTTTATTCCAAACGATGTGCAACATATTTTTCAGTAATCTTTCTACTTATTTAATGGATATTTAATACAAATTCCTTTTCATCGTTTATAAGTGTTCCTTTGCATATTATTTCACCACAGCGAATTGTGGAGAAAAATGACATAGTGTTAATCGTTCAGTACAAACGAAACATTTTAGACTATTTATTTTCTTCAAGTGGCTTTTATTTGTTTTCCATGTTTTTTTTTATTATTATTATTACTTCTATTGCTGTTCTTAGATGGTTCTCAATTTCCTGATATTAATGAATCTTCAAATTATTTAAAAGTACTTTGCTTAACGAATGTTTTCATTGATACATCTTCAAAGCAGATGATTTACTGATTTAAAAAAAATTTAACATTAATGTCTTATATTCCTTTACAGAAGACTTCTGAATAATATGGAGACATATTTTTCATTAACATCTAATGTGCACTGTTTCTGCAAAAAAAAAAAAAAAGGGTGCCTTTTCAGACTTTATATGATTGTATGAATACAGTATCTTTGTTGTCAGAGAGAAATATTCTGCTAATCATTATATTTCTCTTGACATTTCCAGAACAGCTTATGTCTATTTTTTTTTATAATTTCTAAGCTCAACATTTATATGTTTTGTCTATATGTTACCATGAACTGAAAAAAATAAATAAAATTATATTCTGCTATTGCTAATTGCAAGTTATGATGTGAGAACATAAAATAAAATTTGGTTTTACTGAAACTTGTTTTTTAAATCATAGCTACTTGCAAAATGCATTGACGAATTGAAGCATTCAGAATTTATATATATTTATTAGAATAAGCTTCTTGGTATAAACTTTCTTTAAAAGAATTTTCTATGATATAATTAGAGTTAAGAGAAGATTTTGTTGAATCAAAATTTAAACCCAAACATTTTGAACTGATATTTTGCATTTTCTGCAGTTCCAATTTAAAGATACTTATAGCTAGTTAACTTTTATGGCATGCCATTCCCAAAACTATCATGTTCTCTTATCATAAATACATTCACCTTTAAGACACTGTCAGAGAACTTCATATGTTTTGCATTTATTTTCCTCGACAATTTCAGTTATAAAATTTCTAAAAATAACTATGCAATGGGAAATTCTTTTTAAAAATATAAAAAAAATCTATGTAAAATATTGTAATATTTCATACATAGTTTCATGGGATCTATTTTAGAATGTACCAAGTGTTCAAAAATTGATTATTTCAAAACAGTTGCAGCATTGCCAATTTCAATCTTAAATATTTTTTTAATTATAAAAAGTAACAGACTATGATTTGTGAGAAAATATAATAGTGTTCAAACTACTTAGATAAATAATTCCTTCTTGCATCTTTCTGTATTTTATTGATTCTCAGATTATGTTATGGTAGTCATATTTTTCATTTGAAATATTTTTTTATATTATCTATTGTCTTATCCTTCATAAAGTATACAATTTTGCATAGTATTTTTGTATGTAGTTTGTTCATTTAATATGTATCTTTATTCATTCATTTATTCATTTAATATGTATCAATGTACCATTCATTAACATTTTACACCCTGAATTATGGCAAAATATAACAATTCAATAGACATATAAAAATTTCATATTAGTATTTCAATTTAGTTACATGCTGAGCAATTTGCTTTATTATTTGATTTTGAAAGTTATTTAGTAAAATCTACATCCAAGACATCTCATATTATACAATGTTTGTTGGACTAACTCAATGAAATATTCATATGTAAATGTTTTACATGGTTATTTTTATAAATTATGAGACTTATATATAATTCAGTAAATAAACAGCAGATTGTAGTTGCTATTTTTGATTTAATTGCTAACCACTTACCAAAAGAAATGTTCAGTAAGCATGCAGTTAAGCGAAGCCCTAAGGATACTAATCTGTCAATATTCTTATTCTATTCTTCAACACTGTAGGATGTAACATCCCTACATTTTATGTAAATAAATATTTATCCCATAACTATAGCTGAGCATGCTCAATGGTTCCTAAATTAACTGAGAGTACATTTTAAGTTCTATGCTTAGTAGCCATTCATACCTTGGTTTCGGTAAGATTTCCAAGCAAACTGAATGAAAAAAAAAAAATTATAATTTTCTTAAACATCTTGCAAAAATCAGCTGGTATATAAATATTTAAAACAAGTTTCAATCAAAATACTTTCATTCATATTTACTTTGTTTCCTTGACTTTTCAGACTTGCTACAACTTTGTGTTCATCCAAACTTATTATGTGTTCATAGAAAATAAAATATTTTTGCATATATACTAATAAAAAAAATGGAAATAACTATTTGCTTTGTAGTCTTTTAATATATTTTATTACATAAGTTTATTTAATCTTAAAAAGTCAAATACCATAAATTAAGTTTATGAAATGCTTTGTTTCTAATATAGCTGTAATGCTAAATTTTTTAATAATTAGATACAGTAAACCAATAAAAAAATTAAGATTTGTTTGTAAATTAAGTTTAAAAAGTATTTTATTTCTTATGCTATATTTCATAATGATAATAAAAAAAGTTGATTGCAATAGACACTTATAAAATATTATTATTATTAAAGTTTCTTTAAAATATCTATTAATTATCATTGAGCTTGTGGTGAAAGCTTATAAGTCAGTTAACAGCTAATACCAAGTTCTCAATTCTTGAAAAATGTAGTTCTACAGATTCACTAGATTATTTTGATGAATTTTAATCAATTGATGAATTTTATTTTCATCACTCTAAACTACCTAGTTATGATGTGAACTTATTAAAGTTTAATCTAAAAACTGTGAAGTTATATAGTGCTATGTATTATTTATTTTCTTTAATTACTATTTTATATGCTGTTCACCATTTAATTATTTATATTACATTGTCAAACCAAAAAGAATTTGGTGACTTGATATTTGGTTACATTTTTATTTTCCCAAGTGTTATTGCTTCATTCAAAATCCAGCATTAGTTTGTTACTTAATTGTAGACTTATCAGGATACTATATTCATTTTCCTCAACATGAACAAAACTAACTGCTGCATGAGTTAACAAGTAAAATTAATTTTTACCAAATTGTAATTTATTTGCTCTAATTTTTATTTTTCTTATATTAATTCTTAGAACTTCATTGCAAAAAAATTATATAATGAAACTATAGGGTGACCATACAATAACTTTGCCTATTTAGAGGCATTTACAATTAAAACTAATAAATAGAATGAAGTCAAATTCCATTAAAGACAAAAAAAAAATCACATAGAGACATATTAGTATTACTGGAATCAAAACATTAGGATCCCAAGGCTCATGTGAAACATTTTCAATATGGTGCTCTTCCATTTATACAATATATTGTACTGTCCAATTTTTTCCCCTGTGTCTCCGACAGTCTATATATGCAGTTTAGTTCCATTCTGTTCATTAGTTCACAGTTGCCTCCAAACAAGGAAATTTACTTTGTCATTCTTGTTTAGGATTGATTGATTCAACAGCCATGTTTGGCTATGTTGCAAAAAGTATACAAAGTACATATATATTGAAATTATAAACATGCTGAATAGTCAAGCTTTCTATAATTTGTATAATATATTAGTTCAATGTCTAACATTTTATTTTAATCAGTGTCATTTCTGTTTAAATTATTAATTGGAAAATGTATTTATTATTTTTTTTTTAAGTAGAGGTTTATTCCTTTCCTCAGAGTGTCAATAACTGGCTGCAATGGGCGTCCTGGCATAGAGGTAGCGCATCTTCCCCGTGATCTGGGCATCCTGGTTTGGGCATGGTTGTTCTATCTGTGAGATGTGTGAATGCGCCCTCCTGTAAAAAGGGGTTGTGCAAGCGAAGGAGTGATGCATGAGTAGTCAAGTCGTACTCTTGGCCCAAGTTGGCTCTACGATAAAAACAAGAGGCGCTCCCCCTTAGGCTTAAATCGCCTGTCTTTGAACAGCAGGCTTGTCCGTGGCAAGTGCCATAAGAAACAATGTTATGAATATTCTTAACTTTTAATCAACAAAACCATTATTATTAATTTTTTATATTTTCAAACATACTGAGAAAGCTTCAAGTATGGACATGAAATTCTTCATAATATGAATTAACAGCTAGAAAAACACTATTTTAAAAACTTATATCCTTTAATACATTAGCAGGAAATTACATTTAAATAATTTTATGTAACTGTATATAGCCTTGTATGAATTGTCACTAGAAAATTGGATTTAAATAGTTCTATGTTTTAAAAAAATGACTATAAAATACAATTCTTTGCAACTTTAAATCATTAACAGCTGCAGCTTATTTTCAAATAACACTAATTAGGCTGATAAATAACTTTATCAAATGGAAACATTTTAAGTATATTTACAAATGATTAATTTGTCACAAAAAACTTAAATTACCAATAAAACATTAATTGAAATATAGTTTTATATCATGCAAAAAAAAATGTTCATGTTTTTATAGCTTATTTATTGAGATTTATATGTTAAGTAAAAAAGTAGTTTATTTTATTTGTATAGATGAAGGGAATAGCTTGCAGTAATAAAAATTTTATTCAAAAACTTTTGAAATTTATAATATTGTTACGAAATTTTCTTTACCGGGGTTCGTTTGGATAGTGGGAGTGATATGGTGTAAAGAACGCTCAATCAGTAGGCAGAAGTAGAATAAAAACAACGACGTTTATTTACACGAAGACACACAGGACAGCACAAAGCGACAACTATATACAGCACAGAAGACGATTATCTTCACCCGAGACGTGTAGCATACAACCAGAATCTACTGCAGACAGTAGCGCACAGCTCAGTTCAGCACTAGCTTGACTCGGTCGCTTCCGACTCCTCCGTCTTCTACTTCTCCGACTCTGGCTCGGATTACTGACTTGACTTCTCTGGCAGTGCAGCCCC
>JAPMOR010026535.1:826924-844282 GCA_026543865.1 Argiope aurantia | reverse complement strand
TCAACCAATCAGGAACGTTCGAGGCGTATCTCGGTTCCTACTGGACGAATCGGGAAAATTCTCGAAGTTTCGGGTATAATCTATTTTGGCGCCAAAGTCGCCAAATTGGTCGCCAAGTCGCTAAATTGTCGCCAAGCTCTGGGACCCCCAACACGACGCACAGACTCTGTTCCATAGAGATGACTGTAAAACATTCTTTCCAATGATGGAACCAACTATGCTGGGAAGCAGCATTACGGATTCGTAACAATATATTACATTATATTGGGATATAGTAAGGTAAATCTCAATCAAACATTAATTTTGAATTAATTAAAGTAATCAATCTCAAAATACTTTCAATACAATCAGAATACATGATCAGAAAACCGATTGCTGAATAAACACTTGCCTTGATATAGAACAAAAATTACAATATATACTTACTTACTCAACATGCCATTTCTCTTATACCACTATGATATGAATGCTATTGCTTAGCTTTTGTGTTTTGTTTAGTCAGCTTCATTTAAATCAGATATAAATTCAAGAATGGATAATTGAAAATAAAGTGAGGGGAAGATCTAAATACTTTCCCCAAGTAATTAATTGCGAGCACTTTTACAGTGAGCACTTAAAAAAAATTTCTAAATTATTATTAAACTATTTTTCTAAATTTATGTTGATGTTGTTTTACTCATTTTTTAAAAATAAAGATGCCTTAGATCATTAAGTTTTGGTTATATGTCTTCTACTCATAAAATGTGTTATTTAATAATGACTACAGATATGAATTCCTGTTAGTTTATCACCTTAAATTATTTAGAAATTATAAGTTAAAAGAATTTAACATGCATTTGCTTAAAACTACTAAGCACAAGAGTAATATAATCAAATAAAAAAAATATACATGGAATGGATAATGATTTGTTTTATTTTCATATTAGATACATGGATATAAACAGATAATATACTGTGGTATCAACATCACATTACCTCTTCCTTTACAATGTAATTTATGCATTTCTAAAAATTTTATATGATCTGTTCATGAAAAGCATCACAAGAACAAATTTATAAACAGCAAAAACATTAATTACAAAGATAAGAAATGGCGATTTAAAAATAGACATTAAGAGAAGTTTATGATTAATTATTCCCACTCACTAGATAAAAAAAAACTTGTTTAAAAAAAAGAAGGAAAAAAGACGATAAGACATTCACGTACAAAAGCAATGACAACGTTTTCTCTCATGCTCATCGAAAAACGATTCAAGTTAACAGGGAAAAGTGTTGAGCTACAACAAAACATTTAAAAGACCTCAAACGTACCTACCTGTGAAAAGTACGGTTTATGATGGATTCGCCCATCCCAAAGGGATATACGTTGCGATTGAGACGCTAGTGGACGACAGTAAAATAAAGATCGTTACAGACAGAGAATCAGCATTTGTTCAGAAACCCTGCGCAATTCTTTTGTATACTCTGTTTCACCTAGGGATGACGAATATTTTACTAGCGGTTATTACGTAACCAATATCAAAAAATCACAAATACTAGTGAACAATACTTTTTAAAGAGGAGTGTGATTCAAATCCTTGATATGATCTTACTGGTGATATTTCGATTACTGGTATTGGATCACGATAGAAAGTAACAATCGATATCGATGGAAAGTAACTTCTCGAACAAAACAGAAAAGAAACCTGTGAATGGATTGAAAAGTGAACGACCGGTTATCGGAATTATCGTATCATTGAATTGCATATCACTGAAATTTATCGGAGCGGTGACTTCACTGGAAAGTGTGAAGTCGTCGCTCCACTTCATGAGAGTAACCTTGAATTTCCGATATTTTCATTTGATAATGCACTATGCCATACAAATCCTTTTTAATTGCTTGTGATTTAACTCTGCATATATTCCGTTTACTGATGGTGCCATCTATTGGTAGAATATAGAACTAAAGTAAACAATTTTAAGAAATGACATATATATTTAATTCAAATTTTTCAGAAAATGATTTACTCCAATAAAGAAATGAAATAAACAGTTTTGAAAAAAAAATCAAATTTAAGAAGTAAGCTGAAATAGATAAATTAATTCAATCACACGTTACTTAAATTAGTAAATTAAGTATTAATTACTAATTAGTATTATTAAATTTTATATTCACTATTAGGTAATAATTTTTAATTAATAATATGATTGAAATAACAGATATTTGGAACAAATATTTTAAAATAACAATAGCAAAATTATTTGTTATTCAAAAAATCGTGGATTATGCATCTCTAGTTTCACCACGACCTTTGTAATGCAGGTTGGCTCATGGCAACCAATCATCCTACCAGTGTGACGTCACAAATAAGTTGTGAGGCCTTGTTTTACGAAGGTCGTGGTTTCACCCTAACTTTTCAGTATTGTAAAAGACAGAAAATGTAACGCTCCTCGTTAGGAAAGAGTTCCCCATCAATTCCGATTTTAAAATAGTTAAAATGCGCAGAAATTTATCAAATAATATTAAATTACAGAAATCCTTTTTTTTTATCAATATGTATTTTTTTTAATTATTCTCAAGTTAGAAGTGCTTATCTATTAAGTATTTTGTAAATAAAGCGAAAGAATAAAACTAAAAGATTGTCATAATGAATTCTACTCTGGGTAGAGCTCGGAAGCCGGTCTTCAAGGTCAAATATTTGGCGCACTTTTCTTTTACGACTCCGCCAACTCAACTTCATTCAGTTCGTAACCATTATCATCTTTCGTACATTTTTATTCCCTCCTTTTTACCTGCTCATATTTTTATACTATTAATCACATTAGTAGTTATCAGTTTTGATTGTTGAATATTTATTCGATTCGTCATTTCTATTCACTTCTAAAATGTCTGTAAAAATGTTATCACTGACTACGCTGTGCACACCTTCAAAACGAGTGAAACCAACAAAAAGTGCAGCATGCAGAAACATATTAAATGTTTGTTCTTGACTCCGAGAAAACCCTCAAGATTCCATCAATCAAATCATCGATAAAGTTTCGCATCTTGCAGGTGTTCCGCAATGAACAGTTTTCAGTTTGAAAAAAGAAATAAGGGCATTCAGTGCTTTAAGTACCCCTGAAAAGATGAGACCTGTCTCAGTAGGTAAACATTCAGGTCTTGTAAAATATGATGATTTTACGTTATCCTGTATTTGACGAAAAATCCATGCATTTTTTCGTAGAAATGAGATTCCAACACTAGATAAAGTTTTAAAAGATGTGAACGATGATACAGATATCTTTTCGAAAAACATTAGCCGAACTACGCTTCACAGAATATTGAGGGTTTTCTTTTGAAAAACGATGAACTTTAATGATTTATTAAAATAAAGTATCAATAATATTGAAAAAAATAATGAAAATAAGAAAAAAAAATTAATTCTGATGAATTTAAAATGATAATATAAAAAAGTAAATAAATATTTACTATTTAGAGAAAAATTTGCAGGATTAAGTTTCGCCAGCGATCTGCACTTCTATTAACTTTGTATTTTAAAGTAACCCAGTTCCCCTGACAACGACTGCGATTCGGCATGTCTAGAATATACACTACTGCCAAGTTAGGGTGAAACAGAATATAGCCGTTATAGTTAGAGATGCATAATCCACGATTTTTTGAATAACAAATAATTTTGCTATTGTTATTTTTAAGTATTTGTTCCAAATATCTGTTATTTCAATCATATCATTAATTAAAAATTACTACTTAATAGTAAACATAAAATTTATTAATTGTAATTCATACTTAATTTACTAATTTAAGTAACACGTGATTGAATTAATTTATCTATTTAAGCTTACTTCTTAAATCTGATTTTTTTTTCAAAACTATTTATTTAATTTCTTTATTGGAGTAAACCATTTTCTGAAAAATTTGAATTAAATAGATATGTCATTTCTTTAAATTGTTGACTTTAGTTCTATATTCTATCAATAGATGGCGCCAGCAGTAAACAGAATATATGCAAAGTCAAATCACAAGCAATTAAAACAGATTTATATGGAATAGTGCATCATCAAATGCGAATATCGGAAAGTCAAGTTTACTCTCATGAAGTGGAGCGACGACTTCACACTTTCCAGTGAAGTCACCTGTCATGTATGTCAAGTAGACCGAGAGACGATACGATTCGTTTTACATACACGCAAAGGACATTTATTAGCATTAAGATACACAGGCACGAACGAGCATAACAACAACTACCCCGAACAAGCGCGCGTCACACAGCTTGGAAGGTTCTCCCATCTGGCTGTTGCCAGATACATAACATCACCGCTCTAATAAATTTCAGTGATATGCAATTCAATGATACGATGATTCCAATAACCGGTCCGTTCACTTTTCAATCCCTTCACAGATTTCTCCTTTTCTGTTTTGTTCGAGAGCTTCCATTGGACAGATCGTATCGATTGTTACTTTCCAGTGAAGTCACCGCTCCGGTAAATTTCAGTGATATCGTATCGATTGTTACTTTCTATCGTGATCCAAAACCTGTAACCGAAATATCACCAGTAAGATCTTGTCAAGGATTGGAATCACACTCCTCTTTGAAAAGTATTGATCACTGGTATTTGTGACTTTTTGATATTGGTTACGTAATAACCGCTTGTAAAATATTCGTCATCCCTATTTATTGTTCGTTTCTGAATAGTGAAATTAGTACTTTTCCATGATTGTATTTCGGTAAGGGGTTGTACTGTTTGTAGGTGCATGCCGATAGCAGTGAAATCCTATCCGCATAAGATACATCGCTTGCGAGTTAAAATTGGCCCATAATGATGGGCATGAAACTTTCGATTTAACTTTCTTGGCACGGATGGAGGTAGAACATCCTATGGACCCCTGAAGCTCATTTTCACATGTATGGAACACCCAAAATGCATCCAATTGTCCAAAATAAAATGTGCAGAGAAAAAATATAGAAAAAGATTTGGAGGGGGGGGGGGATTGCTCAGCCTGATTGTAGGAATTCATAATCTACCATTTGAAAAACAAATGAAACAGGATTGTTTTACGATTTACAATCTGATGAAAAATGCTTTGGTGAAGAAAAAACAAAATGATGATTACAGTTTTCAGATTAATGCTAATGGAACTGACAAGTTGAAGCCATTTGTGATAGAAAGGACAACAAAGCCACGATGTTGTAAAAACATTGATATTACCGACAAAATAAGCAGCAAACAAAAAAAAAATCCGGAATGTTTTACAATCCGTTGATGAACTATATTCATTCTTTGTTTCAAGAAGAAGGAAGGATTACCGATTGTCAGCGAGTGATTCACTTTGGAAAAAACTCTTACAGGCCTTATTTTTATTTATTTTCTTATGTAATCTCTTTAAGAAAATTTGTTATATATATATTTTTTTTCGTTTACATAAAACTGTTGTTTTTAAGATGGCACTGATTAGGGTTAATAGTAAACGTAGTAATTAGGCTTAAGAGTAAACGAGGAGTTTGATTAGAGTTTTTTGATATTTTGTTTTTTTATGTAATAAATCAATGCGTAGCCATAAATATTTATTTCTCAATGATTACCATATTTTTCTGTTTAATTATAGTTTTAATTAGGGTTAAATAATGAGAGGAATTTTACTAGTGCTTTTGTCGCTTTATTTATTTGCAGTAAATTTTACTTTCAATTGTATAAAAAATTATTTAGAAATAAATTTCTTTATTATATATGTATAGAAATGTTTTTAGTGACTTGTTATTTATTGTCTTACAGTAGTTGCAAGTGTGCCATTCATGTGGTATCTAGTAGAATTTGAAAATATCTCAGTATTATATTGACTTTGTTCCATTTGATCTTGGATTAGCTTATCTGTGTGCATATTATGCAGATATTTATTGCTATTAATCGATTGTTATAAGCAAATCAGTTTAGAATGTTTAACTGTGTCACAATGAATATTCTTTTGATTGGAGATGCGATGATTACTTGAAAGCGCATTTATCTGAGGATTTGGATGTTATAATTTACCGAAGAACAACCATTGAGAGGTTAACCAGTAGAATTTCAACAATAAAGAAAAACTGTGAATGTATTTTAGTGCATGTAGCCACTAATAACATATCAGATGATAGTGTAGAAATGATACTTCAAAAGTATAAGTCACTGGCTAATGAGATTTTACAAATCAATCCAAAGGCAAGAATTATTTTCTCCAATATCATTCCTAGAGTTTTTAATTACTTTGAAAACGATTACTGGAAAACTGTTCAACATATAAAAATCTTAAACCATAAGATTGAAGCTGTAAATAAAGCATTAGAAAAGTTGTGTCATAATGAAGATGCTTTTATCTTTTGAAGTTCTAACAAGCCATTCTGGTCTGGTTTCCTGGAAAAGGATGATTTACATCCAAATAAAAGTGGTGATCTTCGCTTGGCCAATTATTTCTGTAGGTTTTTAAAGAAACGCATTTCTTCAGATAATATATCTCGAAAGGTATGCATGAATATTATTGTTTATATGCAATTTATAATAATATTTATAAATTGCATATTTTGCTACTGCTTATTTTGTCGGTAATATCAACTTTTTACACATAGTATATATATATATATATATATATATATATATATATGTATCGCTCGTGCCTCGCTCTCTTCCAACATATCCGCCTGTGCCTTCTACTATTCAAGTTCAATTTATTGTACGTATTGTTTCCTATATGCCTATGGTTCAATTCTTGTCATTCCATTCATTTGCTGTGTCCTATCCTCCATTTTATGTGCCTGTTGCTCCTTCCTTTCTACCAGCTATTGTACCTGTTGCTGTTTCCTCTTTTCCAACTTGCAGTCAGTCAGTTGTTGCATGCATTGTGCCAACCTGAACGCACATCCCCAGTCCAATGTGAACCAGAAGCTAATCACATTTCCTCGGCTCAATGTCGGCCAGCATGTGCTTCTAACAAACATGGAAAAGCAAAAATTACAAAAATAAGTACAAATATTTTTTTTAATGTGACAAAAATATATCTGAAAATGTTATTTGCTGCATTCCTACAACAAATAAATTTGCAGTGTTCCTAGATGATTGTAAAGAAGAAAATAGGACAAATATAGTTTTGGTTCTAAATTAAAAAAATAAATATCACTGGAGGAGGTGCCCAGAATTTCTCATATTCAAAGACTTCTGATTATTGTGGGAGAACTTATTTCTCCAAGTCATCATTTTCAAAGCATTTAAGAAAATATAAATGCGTAGAACGCGATAAGAGTTCTTATCCTAAAGAATGTGAGGTATGCTTAAAATCTTTTTACATACATCTTTTCAAATCATTTAAAATGCTGTAAACCGAAGGGTTGTGATGTTTTAACTCTGACAAAGAGCAATTGTAATAACTTATTGGAGGCTAGTGTTAGTTCTCAAGCAGAAATTGTAAAAAAGCCCAAATTATGCTTAGTGCCAGACGAAACAACTTTCGATAATCAACATTTAACTGATAAATGTGAAAATTCTCCCCAGTTATGTGTAGAGTGAGGTAGATTTTATAGCAGTAATGAATATTTTAATGAACACGAAAAAAATTGTGCCGGTAACAAGAAGCATGAATCGTATTTCTGTACAGAATGTAATAAAGCTTAAGTTAGTGTATGGAATTTGAATAAGCATCTTAATGTTGTGCATGACATTAAAACAATCAAAACTTATTATTTCAATTTTAGGACAAGTTTTAAAACTTGGTTAAAATCTGAATTTATATTTATTTTGAACTTATATTTATTTTAAAAAATCAACTGGTAAAAAATTATGCAGTGTGAAAACATTCTATTATTAGTATTGTAAATTTTTTCATCCGTCGTATCAATCAAGGATTAATTCGAGAACAGAGCGAAATGGTAAACGTAAAAATAAAAAGAGGGTAATTCCTTTCAATATAAGTTGTCCCGCTAAGATTTGCGTATATGAACAGAAGAATTTGATATCGTTTACCTTTATTCCATTCATAATCATCAAGTCAGTTACGAGAACGCTAAATATCATCCCCTTAAAGAAAGTTCACGCAATTTAATTAAATATTACTTATTATTTTCCTTTCCCATTTCAAAAATTGTAAGTTTATTACGTGGTGATGTAGGATGTCGAGATAATAGAAATTTTTTCCTACAAACGAAGCATTCATATCTCGTTAAATTATACAGAATTATTTAATTAGCTTGCGCAATTGTATTCAGCGAGCAAATGATACCATGTCTGTTTCTTGTATAGTATAGGAATTAAGGAAAGAGTCATACAATTCTAATCTAATTTTTAAATTACAGAAATCAAAAACAATTTGGGGACCTGCACATTTAGATAATTTGCCAAATTATGAAATTTCTTTTGCATTAGGTTTACAGACTAAAGCACAAAAGGATATGTTAGTTAAACATTCAGATAAAATTCTTTGTATTGATGCAATTCATGGAACAAATTTTTATGACTTTTATCTTCTTTCTCTGCATGTTCAGGATGAGTATGGTCAAAATTATCCAGTTACACATTTTATCACTAATGTTTTAGATTACCATACCTTAATTGCTTTATTTTCAAGTTTACATTGTCAGATTCCTGACCTGAATGTAAATACTGTAATAGATGATGATGGTTATTCCTTTAAAACATTAAATTCTGTATTTGGTCCAAATATAAAGCATCTACTATGCCAATGGCACGTTTTTCGCGCTTGGAAAAGGCAATTATGTTCAAAACTATGTCATAAGTTTCGCCGTCAAAAATATTTCAGGAGTTTTTAAAAATGATGAAAGAAGTGTCTGAAATAAATTTTGAAAATAAACTTTCAATATTTATCGACTACAATTCAAATAAATGCCAAAATGTTATTGATTATTTTGTTAGAAATTATCCTGGGAGAAAAGAATTATGGGCAACCTGTTTTAGATGATAAAATTTAATATTAAGTAATAATTATTAATGTTAAGTATAATATTAAGTAATAATAATTAATAATATGATTGAAATAACAGATATTTGGAACAAATATTTAAAAATAACAATAGCAAAATTATTTGTTATTCAAAAAATCGTGGATTATGCATCTCTATCCAGGAAGCCACTTATTCCTTGAGAGGATGAGGATTCTTTGATTCTTAATACGACAATCCAATTCAAGTTTCGAATATGGAAGGAATTTGGTCTAAAAGCAGAATGCTAAGAAAAGGAATGACTTCTGCGCATGTGCATTAACTTGACACAAAAAAATTACAAATAAATCTATAAATATTTGTTAACAAAATATTTTTTTAATTACAATATTTATAATAATTCAGGGTAACTATAGAATTAGTATTCGGAATTATATTCAAACTAAAAAAGAAAAAAAACAGAGATATATATAAAACCATTTTACGGTTTTGAGACACGAACTGAAGATGGTCGATAAATGTCCATTCAACGTAATTTCTCCCATTTCCATAACAACGGGAACGAAATATGTAGTCCTTCGAAGCCAATTCTCCCTTTTCACTTTTAATACTTTCCCTGTGCAATTATCACCGGAATAAAAGCGTTCTCCTGTTAATGAGTTTTTAATTGGATTTGAGTAGCAAAAGCCGATAAAATTTTAACTGCAACTTTCAATTCATTTGATAAATATTACATTTTTTTCTTCTTTTTTGCAATTATGGCTTCATTATCCGAAATTGATGAATATTATGATGTTGCTGTTGAGCTGGCTCGAACTGCAGGAGAGGTAGGAACTTTTGAACATCTTAATTGCTTTTCTTTTGGCTTTAGAGTCTTTGTTTATTACTTGGCGACCATGCAGATCTTTTC
This sequence comes from Argiope aurantia, assembly GCA_026543865.1. Taxonomy (NCBI): domain Eukaryota; kingdom Metazoa; phylum Arthropoda; class Arachnida; order Araneae; family Araneidae; genus Argiope; species Argiope aurantia. Next base: position 834,475 of record JAPMOR010026535.1, on the reverse strand, counting down.
TGAATAGATCCATTTTCCCCTACAAAGAAATGAAATAATCACAAAAAAATTTTAAAAAAAAGTTTGTTAAAGTTTTGCTGTAATTAATTTGCCCTGCATAATTTTACCATTCATGCTTTCAAAGAATCCCATTTAGTGGAATTTTCATTTAAAAGATAATGATTTTAAAGGTTTTGGGTAGGAAAAGAGCTTTAATTTTACAAATAATTTCTCTTAACTTGAAAAAAATAATCTAGATTGTATTTAAAATTAATACTAATTCTGTAAGAAATTTTTGACAAAAAGTCAAATTTAGTTCATGTAAGAAATACTTTCGAATAATTTCTAAGTTGAAATCTAGTTAAGGGTCCCTTTATCCTGTTAAGGATACCATCATCAAAAATTGAGATGACTGATAAAATAAAAAATATTCTGATATGGTTATAATTAACTATTAATTGTTTATTTTAATTACAGTTGTGAACTTTTTTTAGTTGGATTGTTTTTTTTTGTTTGCTCTTTGAACTTCTCCAAGCTGCTATTGCGTAATCTGATTTGATTTCTGAAATTAAAAATTTCTCCAAACTGGCTGCACTGGTCTGTACTTTGGACTATAAAATTAGACTATGTGATGCTTATGCCATCTAATCTTCACTAGCATTATGAGTATAAGTATTATTTGAATAACATAAAAGAAGTGAGATAAAGTATACGGCCTCCGCCAAATTGGCGAGAAATTTGGCGATAAATGGTAATTTCTGGCTACCATCATCGGCATATGTATTTTTCTTTAAGGTAACCTTAAACCTTAGAACATATTCAGTGTTTTTATAAAGAGCAGTTCACATATACATCTATTAACTTTTATAAACTATGCTTTTAAAATGAAAAAAATATGAATGTTTTCATGAGAACATGTTCAGCATAAAATTAAGAAATCATTTTTAAAAATCGGAGCAAAAAATAATTTTGTCATCATCATTTAATATTAATTTTGAGCATTTCATTATACTTAAAAGCAAGTGAGCATTTCATAATGCTTCATTATACTTATAATTAAACAAATCATTTCATTTGGATCTTTATCATAAATATTTCAATTCCCCCCCCCCCCCGACATACGCTCGTGTATTTTGTCGGTCCTAGGATTAAGCCTAAAATGACTTCAAAAATTAGAGTCAATAATCACAAAATTATCTGAATTATTTAAAATAAAAAAGGGGGGTTTAGGGGAGGAGGCAGCGCCACCTCCTGACTTATAGTCTAGAGCATTTTGTCAGTCTTAGAAATAAGCCCAACGTGGCTTCAAAACTTCCGGGTAAGAATCACAACATTCTAAACACGCATTATTGACGACTTCTTGGCGAAAAAAAATGGCGCCACTAGACCGTATACGGGAGCTGCTCCCGAGCGATATAAGTAAAAATCTCAGTAACGAAATTGTGGAAACATGGAATTCGATTCCAGACACATTTAACTTTTTGAAGAAGCTAGCTCGTGCTATTTTAACCATATTTTCATCTACCTATGCCTGAGAGTAATTATTTTCAGAGATGAATAACATTAAAGACTCGCTTAGAAAGCGTTTGGCAGATAATTCCAATTCAGCATGCATTTTGCTAAAAGTAACTTCTTACAATCCTAATATAAGATATTTTTCGTCTAATCTGCTGCAACTGAAGTCACACGAATGTCATTTAATTTTAATTACGCATATAAAATTTACTACTATACAATGCAAAATGTATTTTTTCGTAGTAAATAAACAGTTTTGAGTTGTTAGTATTTAGTTTTATTGTTTTCCCAATAATAACGTTAAAATTATTTGATGACTCGTCTATACCTCATTAAACATTTCTTTAGAAAAAAGTGGCATGTTGATCCACAAAGGTTCGCTACCCTTGACCTAGTAGCTTCACTAACACATTGAAATTAAGGATTCTGAGGATTTAAAAAAAAAAAAAAATCTGCCTCTCATCTTGAAGTTACTGGGTATTAATGTTTTTTACAATAAATTTTAAGGGATTAATTGATGCATTTACTTAGTTCAAGTAATCTTTCTTCTGGATTGGGAGTGTTTTGGAAATTTCGTTAAAGAAATGGTAGACTTTTTCAATAATATTTACATTATTTTGACTTTACAATACATATTCCACCATGTAGACATTGAATTCTTTAACTTTATATTTCTAACAATCCCATCTGATAGGCATCCATTCTTGGACATTTACATAAGGAATTTTCAAAGAGAATCAACAAAGCAGATTCTGAGAATGACAAGATATATTATTACAAACTGAAAAGAATTTTGTTGTAATTACAAGACTTTATATTAATAACTGTTAAATAAGATACAAATGATTTCAGAAAGCTCCAGCAGATGTTTTTAATTAAAATAATAAAAAGAAATTAAAATAAGAAAAAATTTAATTAAAATAAAGAAAAAAAAATCTCTTCCAGATACCTGTAAAGTATTATTAAAATACATTTTTATTTTCAGTTCTGATAAAATTCGAGAATAAATCATTTTTATGAAATAAATTAGTTTTGTAAAAATTGTTGAAGGATGATTATTATCTCCTTACAATTCACTTTAAAAATACTTTAAAATACTAAACAAAATTTAATTTGGACAATTTGAAATTTTCAGTTATCTCAAAATTGGTGTAATGGGTGTACCACTGAATAAATAAAAACACTAAACAAATCTGCATCATGGCTGTTGGAACTACTCTGAGCTTGTTTTAAGTTACCATCATGGCAACAAACTCAAGGGGTACTCTAAGCTAGATTCAAACTAATTTTTATCTTAAATATCTAATAGTATATATTATAAAATTACAATTATTGGGCATATGAATAGAAAGATGTTAGAATTTTTATTTAATTAATTTTCTAAATTCTTATATGAGATTTTTTTTTTTTTTTGCCAATTGCTATGTATTGTATTTTGATTAATATTTAATATTATTGTTTCAATGAGTATAGAATCACAGTTCTAAAATTTAAATTCTATCAATTTATGTTTTTAAATTTTTGTAAATTCATTATATAGCTGCATGCTTGTTCTTTTTCTTTTCTTTCGTTAATAAATTTCTTTGAAATGATTAAAGTTAATTTAGCATTTAAGTGTAAAATTCTTTTATATTTTGAACTGAATTAATATAAACTATAAGTTTAAATTGTTTCTTGTTGTGTGCACTAATATATTATAGATTCTCAATTATTCAGCATATATCATGAAAGGACTAGACAGATAACACAAATGCTGGATCGACTAAAATTCTATAAATGTCTGCTTTGACAATCTGAAACATTGAAAACACAATGTTTATATCAAATCCTGCAGTTCATATTTTCTGACTTCTTGACACTGGCTAATTCTTTTTAAATATTTGCTATGTTTTGTACAGTTAAAAAATTTTTACAAGGGGAAAAAAAAAAGTCCAAGAAGAATGAGGAGGAAAAAAAAAAGTCCAAGAAGAATGAGGAGGAAAAAAAAAAGAAGTTTTAAACATTATGTAGTAAATTTTTATAATATTGGAAATATGCATTCGTGTAATTTTTTGTTATGCAATACAAGTATTTACACTTTTAAAATAAACAAAATATTAACATAAATTGTTGGCTTAATTCTTCCAAAAAGTATTTAAACTTATTTTACTGTTCATTGACAAATGATTCCACAATTGTGAAGTTTTTATTATTATTTTTATTAATGATAGATTTGTTAATCTTGAGCTAGATAGTTCTACATATTTCTTATATTTTTAAGTTTTTCTTCTTATGATTTTCTTTTGCATGGATAAATTTTTCCATCTTCATTGAATTGAAACTCATTATATAACTTTATAATTCACAAATGAGAAAATAAAATATTAATGGAAACAAGGAAATTGATGTTTTTCATGATCTTTTTTCAAATTATTGTCAAACATGAATGTCATTCTTTTAAAAATCATTTTCTTTTTTCATTGTTTTTCTTTTATTACAGTTTTGTCTTTATTTTTTGCCTGTAGTCCAAATATGTGAAGTATGTCAGGTATTGCAATTTTAAGCTGCACATTTTGTAGTATAAATTTGTTTGATTTGCTACTTATAGTAAAAATTGTGTCTGCTATTCTGTCTATAATGTGGTGTATGAAAAAGTACCAAAAAATTATTTCAAACTGTTATTACAAAAAATCTCTTCAATCAAAAGGTTTTTCCTCAATTATTTTTGAAAGAAAAAAAATGATTAAATTTTATTTTTAAGTTAAAAATATGATTGCTGCAATTCTGTATCATTGGCTAGTTTTTTGATAAAATATTTTTTAAATGGGATCAAATTAATTTATTGTTGTCAATAGATTATTTCTTTGTTTACTATAATAATAATTAATACATTTCTTTATAATACTGCATTAGAAATTATAGAGTAATATCAAAAATTAGGGTAACAAGATGTATGTATTTCACATAATAAGCATTAATGTATTATATTTGAAATAATTCTAGAACTGTAAGTCATCTCATTTTTTGATTGAAGAGATTAAAGTGATCCTAATTATTTATGATGATATTATTTATACAAAAAATTTCTATCTTTGATAGAATTAAGAAAAAAAGAAACAGATTGTTTATTCTGTTTTTACTTGAATATATATATATATTTTTGTACTTCTATTTTGTACATATTTGGGAAATCAGCGGACAGATATCATAAACAAATTTGATGATTTACAATTTCCAAATTATACCTTAATTCATTAAATTTCTATATTTTTCTATATATGCAATAATTCAGTGGCATAATTTTAAATGTTATCAAAATATTTTAAACTAAAATAGTTACTTGTAAAGCAGTCTTTTTCTTTTATTATGAAATACTTTGTTTTTATTTATTCAGGTTATTAGAAAAGCCATTGATGAAAAGAAAAATTGGGAAACCAAGGAAAGCAATGTAGATTTGGTCACAGAAACAGATAAAAAAGTTGAAGAACTATTAAAAGTTGGATTTTCATCCAAGTTTCCAGATCACTGGTAACACTTTCTAAACAAATCTTATAAATTGTTACTATATAAATTGACTTTAATTTTTTGATGAGATATTAAATTTGCAGTGATTATATTTGTAAGAAATTTCTAACAACAACAACATAAAAGCATTGTTTGGACTTCAGTATATGCACCATATTATAAATAATAACACACAAGATTATAAATTATTTGTAACATGCACATACTTTTTTTTCAAGTAAATAAGTTTATTTATAAGAACTTGCTGTTCTGGACTATCTCCATTTTCACTGTGTATAAGAACTTTCACAAAAAGATCTCTCGGCTTCGGTTGCTTGAGTTAGTAACCCTGTCATAGTTACAACATGAAAGGAACTGAAAATACTGACACTCATAATAGTTTAATCTGTGTTGAAACCTTAGTTTGAAAAAAAAAAAAAAATGCATCTGATATCTTTTTTTTTCTAGATCAAAAATTTCCAATCCACGGTATACATTCTCTTGGGATAAGTTAGGGGGACACAGAAATAATCTTAGTAATGGCAAAAAACATAAGGCATAAAAGAATAAAAATAAAGAAAAATTAATATCTTGTTTTCCCAAATTTCAATATAAAAGACGAATTATTTAAGTTCAAAGGCATATTCACAATATATTGAAAGGGAAGGAGAAGATTACCATGTAATAATCGATTGATAATTGGTTGTCATCAACTACCATCATATTGTAAATCATCGTATGTAAATCATTCATACTTTCTCAAAAGCTAAAATTTTACTTGGCACCATTCTTTTTTCTCCATGTTCATTTAGAGGTATTGAGAAAATCCTGTATACATTCGACTTCTTTGGACAGTTTTATGAAAAACATAATTAAAATCTAGGATGAATAATTAATTACAGGGGTGTTTGTGCTCCGGGGAAACCCCGGAATTCCGGGGATTTTGAACTTCGATACCCGGAAATTCCGGGGATCGTCGTTCAAAAGGAAGTAGGAATAATAATGAATTATTTATTTTGATCTGGGTAATTTTGTTTGCTTTGAAAGCAGAAAACGCAAGGTCAGTGTGTGGTGAAAACTTTTCCTTTCTTTCTCCAAAGGCAGTGATAATGCGTGAAAAGGGGGAAAAAAACTTCTTTTTTGTTCTTTCCTTATTGCGAGTTATTGACTCATTCTCCCGGTTCTCGGACATTCTCTTCTGGATTCTTTTCGGCAAGTAGGCGCCGCAGAAAAAAAAAGGAGAGACTTCGTTCGACCAGATGTGCCATCACGTGACTGGGTTCAAAGGTCTTATCTCTCCTGGTGTGGCGCCAATAAGTAGAGAAGGGGGATTTTTCGCCGTATTAGCTATTTGTCATTGATCGCTTCGCAACTTTTTTTTTTCCTCCGCTGTGTAAAATTTTCGTTTCATTTATTGATGCACGTGTAAATTTTTCGTTTGGTTTATTGAAATATTTTTTTATTTATGTACGCAAGAGAATTTCACTATGAAATTTCTCGATATAAATAGTGATATTATACAATTAGAAGAAGGTGTCCGGAATGCATTTAGGTGGAATTGAATTGAACGGAGAGATGGTAATGGGGATACCATCGGCACATGGTGCAAGAAAATAAATGTTGCTGGACAAGCATATTGTGTTTTTTGTAACTCACTGCTGAAGTATGGTGGGGAAGGATTCAAGGCTTTCACAAATCATTCTAAAACTGTGACGCACATAAAATATTCAAAGTGCATTAGACATTCAATGACTTAAAGTAATTATGCTAATTCAAAAAATACTGATGACTTACTGGAGACTGATGCACGGCCATTGGATATAGTGACAAGAAAAGCACGCCAAGAGTTATTAATAACTTCGTTTATCGCCGAGAATTCTCTTTCTTTCAATGTAGCTCCCAATTTAATTTAACTCTGCAAACAGTTGAGCCGCGATCAGACGGCACTAAACTCGTTGGAAATGTCCAGGACTACTGCATGTTATAAGATGAAATATGGGCTCGCAAAAACTATTAAGGAAAATATCATTAAAACTTTAAAGGAGACTCCATTTTCTCTAAATTTGGATAAAAGTACTAGCAATGCTCAAGAAAGTATACTGGCGATATTGGTGCAGTTTTATGACAACAATCAAAATGAAGTTGTAGTTCATCATTTTGCATCTCTCAAGATGGAATCTTGCAATTCAGAAGCTGTTTTTAAAGCAGTTGTTAATACTATTGAAGATAATAATATTCCATGGGCAAACTTAATTAGTGTATTAATGGACTCATGTAACACCATGCGTGGAAAAAAAAGGGTGTTGAAACCAGACTACGATTAAACAAAACACCCCACTTATTAGATATTGATGGTGACACATGTCACACAGCTAATAACTGTGCAAAAAAAATTTGCTTCATGTTTTGATAGAAGATTTGTTTGATGACATCTATTTTGATATGAAAAGCTGCAGTAAAAGAGAAATTTTTTTCAAAATCTTTTGCCATTAAAAAACTTAAGCCCTTGAAGAGACCAGACCATTGATGGGTGTACATTTTATGTGTTTTAGAAAGAATCAAAGATCTGTGGGA
>JAPMOR010026535.1:793732-826524 GCA_026543865.1 Argiope aurantia | reverse complement strand
AAAAAAAGAATACTAAATGGGTTATTTGTTATGCAAAACAAAACTTTATTGCATATGGCATTATATTCAGCAGTATTACCAGAGTTCAACACATATATTAAATTATTTGAAACAAACAAACAAAAAAAAAACAATGCTTCATTTAATACATTCCAGTATTTATAAATTGATGGCAAAATATTTCTTTGAAATATATTATTAGCTTTTGAAATATTATATTAGCTTTTGAAAAATTATCATCTTTTATGTTCCATATTTTTAGTGATAATGAAAAGTCAAAAGTAGAAGCTGAAATAAGGTTATACCAGAGTGATATTAATATCACCAAAGAAATGCTCTACACATCTGATGAAAGTGGAAATCAAGTCAAGTGTACAATTGATAAATATTGGTCTAAAGTTTTTAATTTAAAAGATGATTTCACAAATGATTATAAGTATCCTACATTGGCTAAATTGGTCAAAGCCTGCCTTAGCTCTATGGCCCATTAGTGGAAAGTGCATTCAACTTAATGGATACACTTGTCACTGACTATAGAACCTCTCTTAAGATTGATTCCCTAGATGCAGTGCAGACTATTAAATATGATTTAATGGCTTCTAAAGAAACTTCTTGTGAAAAATATGGCTCAAAAAATCCAATGACTGATCCAATTCACAAAGATCTCTTGCTGAATATGAACAGAAGTTGGAAAACATATCAAGAGGACTTAAAAACATGTATTTCAGATGAGTCACCTATAAAAGTCTCTGAAAAACCTTCTACATTAGCAGAAAAGCAAACTACTTCTACCTCTGCATGTGCAGTTCTCGAGGAAATTTCTTCAACTGTAAATGAGGAAAATAAAAGTCAACCTTCCTGCAATTATGAAGTTCACCACAAAAGAAAGACAAGCCCACAAACATCAGAAAATAAAAAAAAAAGCAGCAGAAATTAGATAATTTTTTTAAAGAATTAATTCAGGTTATTTAAAATATTTACATAAAATGTAGTAGTTTATATGTTTAAAAATTTATGATTATTAATTTTGCAAAAAAAGTAATTCATTGAACTTTTATAATTAGGTCATTCAATACTTCATAATTGTAATTTTTCATTTCTCCCCCCCCCCCCTCCTTCAAACTCCAAAATGTCGGTAGTAAGTCAGTAAAAGTTTCAGGGGATTTTTTGGGGTCCCACAAACACCCCTGTAATTATCACAATGACTATTTTTAACTTTCATCACAAATTCATTCAAAATTATTTTAATACAGTTTTTATTTGCTTTCATAAATTTCTAATATTGTGATAAAAAATAGCATAAATTTAAAATCAAAAGTAAATCCTACCAATGTTATTAACTTTATTTTGAATTTTAAGCTGATTAAGCTGAATCTTAAGCTTATTAATAATAATGATAAAAATTTGCCCTGAGACGTAGTTAGGAATGATATGAATGACATTATAGAATATTAAAAAATGACTAAGTTGAAGGTAAAAAAGTAAAAAAGATAGAAAATTGCTATTATAGTCTACCTCTGAAGGTAGAGAAATAACTATCATTAGTTTTGAAGTGTGCAGTTTTATTATCATTCTACCAAGTATAAATAGATGGGTCTTTTATGTTTTTAGGTATAGAACATGATCTTATGATGTTCGGCTGGTTTATTATGCGAGACCAAATTGTAACATTCATTTTTGATAGTCTTATAAATAAAATATCATGTCTGATAATTTGAAAAAAAAAATAATTTAAAGGATTTAAATTAATGAAATTATTGAATTTTATAATTTTAATTTCATTTTTTCAGATTGATTTGCTTTTTTAAAATAAAAAAAAATTGTCCGTACTGGAATTAGTAATTATTCCACTTAATTATTTCTTCTTTGCATATTAGATATTTGAATATAAATAGAAATAATTCATATTAAAATTAGAAATAATTTGTATTATGGAAAAACTTGAAAGAAAATTTGTAAATTTCAAATAAGTAAACAACATTGCTGAAGTTAAAAAAATCAGGATAAAAATTTTGTTTACATATTTTTTTGGAGCAAGAAATAGAAAATTTCCTAGTGCCAAGAATTATTCATAATGGATCCATAGTTTATCTTAATTTAAATTTTCTAATTATGGCGAGGAATATGAAAATTGTAAAATAATCAGTTCTGATATTCTGTATTGATTTATTATAACTTTTGAGTTCGTTCATTCTACTCTACTTTTGATATATATATTGATTTATTATAAAATTTAATTTTTTTTTTCCTTTTAAGGGGACATATTTTTATTTTAGATAAATCCTCTACATTATGATATTGTCTGTTAATTCTGCAAGTGGCCAATTATTACATAGATTTAAAATTTTTAAAAATGAGTTTGTAATGTAGATAATTCATACTTTTTACTGTGTAATCAAAAGTTTGAATATTTTACATATGAAATTTTTAAAAATATACAAATAACTAAGTATAATTTGATTATAAATAAGAATAAATAAACCTAAAAACAGAAACTGTTGGTTTAGTTATTTAGAAGGCTAAGGACATGTACACATTCTAAGGATATATACACATTCTGGCCACAGAACACATTTTAATTATGTTTACGCAGGGCATTTAACTGAGTGGTGCTGATAGGTGGCATTGCATATTTAATTGCTTTGTTTCTATTCAACTTCATTCTCTGAGGAGACAGATGTCATGGCAAATCAATACTGGTGATTCAGCAGAATAGTCTGAACATGATTTAAAAGATCAAAAATCCTCTGAAGTTCAAGTTCTGAATAAAAGAGACTAATTTGGAAAATGTATATATTTGTAACCTATTAGACTGGGGAAATGAATATATGTAATTAATCTTGGAAATATATTCAATAACAACTATGATAAAATTTGTATTTTCTTAATAATATTTATTATTAAATGTTTATCCTGTGCATTCTGTCAGTTTCCTCATTGTTCAGTTATGCACACACACATTATGAATAAATAATTAAGATTTATTCTATATTTAACAATTATGTAAAATGAATAATTTAAATGTGCTTTAACAATTTTGTAAAACGAATAATTTTTCATTATTTTCAATTGTTTTATATCTAAAACTAAAAGCCTTTATATGTTTACATTGGGCTAAATCCTAGAGACGGGTACCGCCAAGTTTGGCGCCAAATTTTAAAGCTAAAGTTGCCAATATGGCAACCCCTCTACGACTCCAATGTATGGCAACCCTGTTAAGAGTCGTAAGAGAATGGGGGGGTTGTCGGTGATCTAATTATCAACCAATCAGATTTGAATTGATTTTGATATAGTTGATTTTGCACATTTCCTATTGTTTAAGAAAATTAATGGAAGATTATAATTAATTTGTTTTTATTGCAGCAAAATGATAGTTAGCTCATGACAATACAGCCTTTAAATCAAGTCATAGATGAAGATATTAGATTATTAATTATGAAGCAAAATAGAAAGAAAAAAGTTTAATGGACATATTATATAAGCAAAAATAGATAAATCTTCAAATATAATGCTTTTGAAAAGGTCTATTTAATAATAAAAATAAACATTTTTTTTTGTACTGTTTTTAGGCACACATTTTTTTTTTATTCTTTCCTTACATAATAATTGTGTATCTAAATATACTATATAAATATAGCTAACATATTTTTGACAGTAAATAAATAATAAAATTCTATTTTTATGCACAAATGGTAAAAATGTATTAACAATACTGAAAATCAATTTTCATGAATAATGTAACTTTTTAACCAAAATTCTCAAAATTTAATAAAGAATTACTCTTTATTAAGTTTACAAATCCATGTTTCAATTATTTGACATAATAGAGAAAGAATGAGAGAAGAATCACGACAGAATGGATTTTTCTTTAAAACTCAAATTAAACTTTTTTTTTAAACATCAAGTATTGCACATTTCAACATATCAAAATTAGATTGCAACAAAATTTTTTGAAAGCAAACATTATAATATTTTTTAAATATTGGGGGGTGGAGGGTAGGCAGACAGGCAAAAGTCAAATGCAACATTATTTTCTGATATGTAAGAAAAGATTTCCATTCTATCATTTTAATTAAAGACAGCAATTATTTGTGGATATTTATAGTTAAATGTGGGCAAAGTTAAACAATCAAGGGTTAAAAAATAACCAACATTACAAAATTGTTGACATTTGGACAAAGCAAAAAAATTGAATAGAATGAATATTTAAAATTTACAAACGATAAGTAGTATAATTTATTTAATCCTTCAATTATTTTACTTTAGTTCTTCAATTCTGGATGTTGTAAACTGATTTCAGCAAATATATTATTCATCATAAGCAGATATTATTTGAAAAAAAACATTAATGTTGTGTCAATATATATTCTGCATAAATAAGTTTATATTCAAAAGATAAAATATAGGTATAAACTTAACCTATTAAATCAATCACATTGTTTAATTATTTATAATTCTTTTTTTTTTTTTTTATTATTCATGCCAAATTTTTCTCCTGCCATAGCCCCATGAACTCTGTTATCTTCAAAAAAAATTTCTGGCAAATAGTCAGAACATTGAGATATACAATTCTAAAGATTACAGCGTCCGCGGGGCTTGGCGAGAAAAAAATTTGGCGCAAAATGGTACCCGTCTCTAGAACTGTCCCTTTACATTGTTCAAAAGTGAAACTCATTGAATGTAAATCCCTAACAATAGTTCATTATGTACTGGCTAACTATGATTAAAAGTAATATTCAGTATTCATGCAGGCTGCTGGAAATTTCTATCAATTTCTATAAAATATTCATGTTTGCTGTTTCAGTTATGTATTGTAAACAATTTTAAGAACTAAGAATAAGGAACATGTTTATATTGTTTATGGCATCAAATTCAATGTACAAATGTTAAAAGCAAAAAGGAGGAAAAAACCTATTGATGCATTTTCTTAATTTGATGAAAATGATTAAAGAGCATCATCTACTGCTTAATGATAGTCTAACTTGAAGCATTTGATTTTATCTAGAAAGTCAATAAATTGACTAATTCTTATATTGTTCTGGGTATGCTTTAACTTCTGTTTCCTCTCCTGTCAGGTGATCATTAGGGAAAACTTGTCAGGTTTTGAATGATTTAAAATTTTAAAAAACTTTTTCAACTATATTCTATATGCCCTAATGTTTTTAATATTTGCTCATTTTTTCACGATGTATTTCTTCTCGATTGAATTTATTTTATTATTGCAACCATTTCAGATTTTATAACATTTTTTTTTTATGATTTATATTTTTGAAACTTTGTTCATAAAGTTATTACATATTATAAACTCTAAGATTATTATCTGTTACTGACTTAATATATTCTTTTAGTGTTTATTCTATATTTGTATTTTTTTACATTGATACATCTATTTAAAATTTTTATCTGTGAAGCATTATAATAACAATCATAATTATTTTTTTTTTATATAATTGATTGAAAATTGTTAATGTTTTATATCAGTTGAGTATTATTTAATATTTTTGAAATTTTCTGAGATTTTGCACATTCTCAATTTTATGTCAGAATGTTAATAATTGTACACTTTACAAAAAATGTCTCTTTTTTTAATGATATTTCAGGAGGCATTTTTTAATGAAATTTGTTTTATATATTTATGCTTATGACTTTTTATTTGGTTTAACAGCAAAGAATAGAATTTGATTTAATGACAGAGATAATTCATTTTGGACTTAATTTTTGATGATCATTTTTTTCTTGAAGCTGTTATTTCAAGGTTGTCAATGAATCTATTCTATTAATAACTTACTTTCTCTTCAAAATTTAAATGACTATAATTATGATGAATACCAGAAAAATAATTTCTTTTGTAGCTATTGTGCACCTTTTATTATTATATAAAAGTAATTCATTAATATTGTATGCAGTCTCATGTAATAATCAACAATCTACAGAAAAATGTATCTTCTAAGAAAAAAATATATGTATATGATAATACAATTTCTTTAATCATGAAATCACATACATAAACACTAGTAAATTTAATTTTGTAAAAAATGAATAAACGACCAATTTTGACCGAAAAATAAAATTTCTTAAAGATTATGACAGAAAGATAAAATTTCTTCAAGATTATAAGAGTAAATATATATGGAAGGGTCATTAGCAAAACTAGTTAAGCTATCATGTGAAAGGAAAAATTGACACTTATTAACAATCTAATGTGAAATTGAGTAAAATCACAGACAATTACAAATCATATTGCAAACAGTGCTCAAATGTCTGTTATGATGCTTCACACACACACTCGCACATCAGAGGAATCTTCTATGAGTGATAGGCGTAAATGCGCAAATAATAAAACGTAGTAAGACAAGATATTTTATTATGGTTATTTAATAGAATATTAACCATAATAATTTTTTTAAAAAAATTATTTAATTATTTAATAGAATATTGTGGTTATATAATAGAATTTAATAGAATATTTATAGATTATTTAACTACAATGTATAGAAGAAACAAATCCTAAATCAAAGTATTGCTTCAACTATATATAAAATGTATTCTAAATTGTATTAAAATTAAGGAAAGATGTGCAATGATGCTTTATTAGAATTTTAAGATTGAGTTTAAAAATTAACTTTCGCTATTTGCGGTTATATTTTTCATAAATTATCACCAAAACGTGAACGAATTATGCTTAATTTTATATTTTTGTCCACCACAGATGTGTACAATGGCTGAAAAAATTGAGAGTACACCTTACTTTTACTTGATAAATCTGACTTTCGATATAAATAACACATTGCCGTTAAGTGCAAATATGGGTTTATTCTTATGCGTAACAAATAGTTTAATTTAGAGTAAAAATAAAGAAAAATCAATGAATAACTTTTAAATTGAAAAGTTTCAGAAGCATTTTAAATAAATTTTAGCAGAATTTTGCCTCCAAAAATTAAGAATACAAATTTTTGCAATACCACACATAGAAACAAAGTGTCACTATTAAGTTGCATGTCTTTTGGCTCTTATAATGGCCTCTAAACATCATGGTACCAATTCGACCAATTTTTGGTGGCATCTGAAGATATTTTACCCCATTCTTCTTGAACTACTTGTTTTAAATGGGTTTTGTTTCCAATTTTGTGTTTTTGAACCACTATTTTGAGTGTGGCCCACAAATATTCAATGGCATTGATGCCGGGGTACTGTGGTGGTGTGTATAACTACTATTTACAATGAAAAAGACACCATATTTTGATGTTACGTGCATTCTGTTTGGGGTCATCCTGCTGGAAAAGGGAATTTCCATTTAAACCCAAATTTTTAGCACTTTCCTTTAGATTGCTACAAAGTATATCCAATGCCATCTATAAAATTTAAATTTCCTACCCTGGATGGAACCATGCAACCTCAAATCATGACGGAGTCAACATCATGTTTATCTGTAGGACGCAAATTTTTTGGATCCAAAGCAGTATTAGGCTTTCTCCATGTACGATGGCTGTCACTGCCAAAAATGTTGAGTTTTCTTTCATTACTAAATATAGCTTTCTTCCAAAGGTTATTGGTCTTTAATTGATGGGTTTTTGCAAACTTCAAATGCTTTTTCTGAATTTGCAAGCTGATGAACGATTTCTCTCTAACAGTGCGACTTTTATATCCAGCTTGTCTAATGGCATTTTGCACAGTTTCAGTACTTACACTTCTGCCTATGATTTGAAAAGTTTCTGAAACAAGTTGGTTGAACCATATGGTCCCAGAAATCTAAAGGAAAGTGTTAAAAATTTGGGTTTAGATGGAAATTCCATTTTTCAGCAGGACAACGACCCCAAACAGAATACACGTAACATCAAAATATGGTGTCTTTTTCATTGTAAATAGTAGTTACACACACCACCACAGTACCCCGACATCAGTGCCATTGAATATTTGTGGGCCACACTCAAAATAGTGGTTCAAAAACACAAAATTGGAAACAAAACCCATTTAAAACAAGTAGTTCAAGAAGAATGGGGTAAAATATCTTCAGATGCCACCAAAAATTGGTTGAATCGGTACCACGATGTTTAGAGGTCATTATAAGAGCCAAAAGACATGCAACTTAATAGTGACACTTTGTTTCTATGGGTGGTATTGAAAAAATTTCATTGGTGTATTCTCAATTTTTTGAGGCAAACTTCTGCGTATGTTTATTTAAAATGCTTCTGAAACTTTTCAATTTAGAAGTTTTTCTTTATTTTTACTCTAAATTAAAAATTGTTTTGTGTAAAAATAGAAACATGTTTGCACTTCCCGGTAATGTGTTATTTATATTGAAAGTCGAAATTATCAAGTAAAAGTGAGGTGTACTCTCAATTTTTTGAGCCACTGTATGCATTCACTTTAATTATTAGTAAAAAAAATAATATATGTAATTATAGAGCATAATCATTCATAAGTGTTAAAAAAAATTAATGATCCATATACTGATGCATTTTTACCAATCATCACAGTTTATTTCCATGCACCAGATACAATGTTTTTATCAATTGTTTATCTTGCCCTAATATGGGTGAAAAACAAAAACACATGTGAGCACTGCTATTTGTTTTAATGGAAGCATCTGCTAAATGAGCAACAAAATTGAAGCTTTCTCATTGGCAAATCGGAGTATGCTTCAGACTTGAACTGTGAGGGATGCAAAAGCATCATTAAACAACTCATTATCATTATATAATATTGTTATGGTGCAAATTTATGGTACAGTTGGCCTTTCAATCAAATCTAAAAGAAAAAACTGTGCAGTTTTATAGGAGAAGAAAGTGAAGGTAGAAAATTGACAGATGCTCCAACATGGATTATTGATCCAGTAGATGGAACAATGAATTTTGTGCACCGGTATGTTTTATTTTCATTTAATTTATTATATAATAAAGAATTAAATTATTTAATTTATAAGCAAGTTTTATTGAGGATTTTATATTTAAGTTGACTCATTTTAAATTTTTTTTCTCATAGTTTTCCTTATAATGCAATATCAATAGGTCTGGCTGTGAATAAGCAAGTAAGAATTGTTTACTATGTATTTTATTTTATTTGTTATGATTTATATGCTCTACATCTTAATTATCAATCATTATATATTTGTTGTTTAGTTTTTAATTTTTATTTCCCTCTATAGATTTCATAAAAATAACTGTATTTTTCCCTCTCACTCCAACTTACTAATACACTATGTGGTCAAAAGTATCCAGGCATTTTCAAAATCAGACATTTTTCCTACTGCCTTTAGGAAAGAGAAATAAATTGTCTTTGAAATGTGACCATGCTAAAAAATGTACCTGAACTCAAATTTTATGATGAAGGGGAAAAAGAATTTGATTTGATCATGTTTCACAAGAAACAAATGATGAGTTGAAATTTTAAAAAATGTTGTTATTTGTTGTGAACAATATTTATGTACATTTTTTAAAAATAGCACCTGCTTTTTATTATAGTATGCAGAATTTACTATAAAATTATGTAAAAACTTACAGAACACTTGATGATATCAAGTATATGCAGAATACTTGATATATACTTTTATATTAAAATTTGGAGTAGAAATCTGAATACTCATGAGAATATGTACATTTGTAGAAAATAATTTTTAACTGACATGAGCAAAATATAATATTTTTTTCATAATTTCGAATTTAGATTTGTAGAGAAATCTTTATAAAAATTCCAAATGAATATTGTTAAGTTTTAGAAGGATTTTAGCTTTACAACTTATCACTTTCTATTACTTATCATTTTCTATTTAGGAAAAATTAACTAGTGGATGGTGTAGAGGGCAATTGGAATTCAGCTTGCTGCAGTACTGATACCTTTCTGAATTTTAATGATATTCACTTGGAATTTTTGTATAAACTTCTCTATATCACTGGCATAAAGATATTTTGTTTGGCACATCTACAATTATGAATATATCAAGTAAATTCTTAATTTTTATTTTCTCAAATATTCAATATATTTACCTCTGAATAATATTTCTCTTCATGTTTTCTGTAACTTTTGCATGTTAAAATCTGCATCTTATAAGCAAAAAGATATGCAGGAAAAATTTGGAATTTTTAAGAACTAATTTCTTTTCAAATGTATTTATTATTTTTATGAAAATACATGCTGGGCACTAGACAAAACCATTGTTGAAAGTTTTAAATTTTTTAGTATTTTATGAAATGGGATGAGTTCTAATTATTTTCATCTTCATCAGTATTTGATTGGTCATCTAAATATCTTTATGATCTAGTTTTTACTGCAAAATATGAGTTTAAGCATATTTATTTATTTGATCAAGGCCATTTAGTGAGCTTTACTGGGAGATTTGTTTAAAATGTGTCAAAGATTTACTTTTGAGTCAAAAGTAAATCTTTTGGCTACATAGTATATTATTTATAAAAGGACAGAAGAAGATGTTTAAACACTTATGAATATTTGCACTGACATAACACTTTTTATATTAAATATTTTTCAGGATTGTATGTTTCAATGTTGTATTTATCTGTAATTATTCCATTTTTTTAAAAGGCAGATGGGGAATACAGTTTGAAAAAATATTACTGCAATTGTTAATATTTATGTTCTTCGAATTTTTTTAAAGAAGGCATTTTTCTAGCCTTGTATGTAAATTGGTGTTTTTATTGACCCCTGTAAATGCTAACTTCATCTAATATTCAAATTTGAAAACTCTTAAATTGATCCATGTAGTATTAAATACATATTCTGCTATATATTATTAATTTCTTTCTTCTGTTTTTGACCTTGTTTGAAGGAAGATGACAAACTGTGTCTGGTGTTAAACCTTTAAAAAAATATTAAGATATTTTTTGAGAAATATCAATAAAAAGTTGGGGTACTAGTTTGGTAATACTGGGTTGCTTATTAAGAGATTAGCCCTCTTTATATATTTAGTATTACAATAGTATACTGTACATTTTATTCATTATTACACTCCTTAGGGAATCTTGAATGTGATTCCATTGCATTTAAAAAGGAATTGATATATTTAAACAAAACTTGAACTATAATTCTTGATATTTTGTACAGTGGAGTTGTATTTATACATTTGTTCTCTGTGAACAGAAATGAACTCAAAAATGCATAGAAACATATAGCATGAATTCTCTTGATATATACTACTTAATTATTTTTTTATGATAACTGAAATTGCTTTTGTCTATAAACAACTGTGTATATAAATCTGAACTCAAAAGGTTAACATGTGATTCATGAATGCTAAATAAACCCTGTTTTTGTAGTTAAATTTTCAAACTTGTGTGAAAGAATTATTTTTGAATTAAATACAAAAAAATGATATTCCTTCTAAATGTATTTATGAATTGAATAATTTTTCAGAGTGTGCCCTATACAATACTTTGTATACTTCAGTTTTAAGCAGTTATATTAGCCTCATATTGAAGCATTATTTTGATTAATAATTTACATATTCAGTGAGTGCACAAAAGGAAATATAAATAGCTCATATTATCCTCAAACAATTTGCTGATATGGATCAGAATTGTTATTAAATTTCACTTTTGGATTACATCAGATATTCGTTTCATTGAGATCATTTGTTTTGGGTGCTGAACTATTTTGAAACTAATATTAAAAAAAATCAGGATATGTATACAATCTCTGCCCACAAAATAATTCCCAACATCAACAATTCATTTTAAACGCATAATTTAAATATATAATAAATCACAAATTTCACTGAATAATGACAAATACAGCAGATCCAAATTTTTATTTATTAATCTTAAACCTATTTCAAAATTAACTGAAATTTAAAATGTATATATTTTCCCCCCTATATTGAATTAACCTCCCAACTCACTTAATTTTGTTAATTTGTGAGGTTTAAACTGACAGTGGGCCAATTTGTCCTTCCTGCATAATTAAAGGTATCGAATATCTATATTTGAAAAATGCATAAATTTAATAAAAAGTGTTTTTATAAACTATTTTTTGTTTGTGTACTAAAATGTAGAAATTTTAGTCTTTAGTTTATAATTCAATATTATAAATATAATGATATTTTTGAATAAAGTTTCTCAAACTTGTTAAACAATGAAATTTTATTTAATTAATTGATAATGTTGATATATGAATATTAGAACTGTGCAAAGTCATCAACAATGAAATTCCTGTATTTCAAATTCGGGAATTATGCGAGATCATTTACAGAATCCCATTTTTGGAAACATGAAATTGGTCAAGTTGAATAGAATTTTCTAATGTGGACTATTTTAATTGTGTGAAGTATTCATATTATTCTGTAAAAGCATAAAATATTTGTTATTAGCTGGCCACACTTTTGATATGACTATTATAGTGCATATGTGGTAACAGGGTAAGTTGATTTAATCTATATATACTTATTTACATTTTTACTTTTCTACTGTATACTTCAATAAAGTCATAGCTAGCAAAAAAGCCGTTGCACTCATAGGTATATGAAAATTTTCAGGAAATTACAAAGAAGTTGAGAGATACAAAAAACATACATTTTGAGCTTGCATGATGAATAAGTGACTTGACAGTAGCACCTCACAAAATTCTAAAATGTCAGTTTGTGCCAGTGGCAAGAAATAAAAGTATAGATGAATGAAAAATTCATTCCCTAAAAAAAAAAAAAAAAAAAAAAAAAAATGTTTCTAGAAACAGTATTTTGTGCATATATAATAAAAAAAATTTGTTCAATGAATACTTTTTATGATCATGATTAATGCTTTCCTTCACTTTATATTATCAAAATCTTCTGGTTCAAAACAATTTATTCATGGTTAAACCAACTTCGTGATATTTCTCTCTCCAATTATAAGGAAACGTCTGTCAGTCGTTTTTCCCATGAGATGAGGTTCATATTCTTTTATCTGGAATAAAGGGATCCAGATTGGTTTAAAGGACACCTATGTAATCTGGTGTAGGTTAACATTTGAACAGCCATATACCTCTAGTACCTGCAATTGAATTATTAAAGCAAAATGAATAAATAAAAAAACTGATTTAAGTATTAATGATGAAATTGAAATTCCTTACAAACTCAAAGTTATAGTACACATACTTAAAACTCCAACACAACTGACAATGTTAAGTTCTCTTCTTTGTAAAATTACTTTTTGTGATCAAGGCTAAGCACTAAAGGTTTGATTCCAATGGGAACAAATGTGTTGGAGAAAACCTTTCAGTGAATGTCAAAATGAATCGAGTTCTTGAAATTCTAAAACATTGATGCAGTATCATTCAAACTATTTTTAAAAAGCAACTTGGCAGTTTTGTATAAACAATATATGAGAGATTTATTAAATAATAATTGCTGACATGCAATAATTAATGAATCTTTTTATTGTTGTTTTTGAAGTAAATTATAAATAATCCTGAGGTAAGTATTTTTATTCTTTTTCTTCATATGATGAAAATCTATTGATTTTATCCTATTCTGCTGTTGTTGTCAAGTGTTACCAAAATTTTTGACCTCAAAGTTAAACTATTGTACGAAAGCTTTGTAAAGTTAATATTATTATACATTAAAAAAAAATGGCTGTTAGAAGATCCACCATACGGTACAACACATTTCAGACTTGTCATGCCATGCTTCCAATGAAATCATATAGTAAAATTGTTGGGGATACATAGAATCATAAAGAAATCTAATTGTAACTATAATAAATTTCCAGTGTAATTATTCTTTATAGCATAATTTACTTTTTCTTTTTTCGTGCTACCTTCATTTTACCATTCATTAAAGTGCATGGTATGCTTACCCTGCAAACTAATGTACTGAACCCCCTTGCAAATATTTTTATTGAAATGTCTACAGAAAATTTTGTTATATATATATAATATAAAATAAGAAGCTACCTTATTTTGAATCATTGAATACATTTCTATTCTTTATTCAGATCATGCTTGGTGTAGTTTATAATCCCATTCTTGACAGAATGTACACTGGCATCAAAGGTAAAGGTGCATTTCTCAATGGTAAAAGACTGCAAGTTTCTAATGTTGAAGGTAGTTTTATGTATTTTATCTTTCAGTTTAATAATCTAAAAATTAGGAAAAATTAATTTTTCTAAATGATGGTATTAATTATTAGCATTGAAAGATCATAATATTTTATATTTAAATAAATGTGGGTAAAGGCAATCACAAGTATTAATACCTAACATATATTTATTAATAAACAGCATGTAAGTTAAGACAGGGACAAAACATTAACTATCATATAAACTTATAAAAAGGTAAGGGAATGTGAGCAGCCATCAAACTCTCATCTCCCAATTTAACTGTAAAATAATCATATGATTATCATAATGTAATCAGTAATGCAATATGTGCCATATAGAGTATGAGAACTATTAGCTTACAGCTCCCACATTGGCCATCATGATCGAACAGGTGATTAATACAGGTATACAGTATGTTGCACTAAATATATCATATGATAAACAGTAAATACTGAAAAATAATAAGATACAAAATGGAAGGATAAATAAAATAGTCATACCATCCGTGGTATCATAAGCTTACAGCAGTAAAATATCTTCAACAGGAAATATTGAATAACTAAATAAAAATATTAGTGTTGTACATATAGAAATATAATAACATAAAATAGGGAGAGAAAAAAAAGTATTCTATTCTCCAAATACAACCCACACCAATAACAACAACAACAAAAGCAAAAACTTTTGATAGAACATAAATATTTTTCTGGGAAATTTCTACAACAGCCATGGAGATCAGCTTGCAGAAATCATGTAATAAAAAGCAAAATTGAAGATTTATTTCATTCATTGTTTCGTTATTCAAAGGATAATTTTCGACTGATTCCCTGTTGCCCCCAGTCATTAATATTGGGCTGTTATTATTATATTTGTTTCGACTGCAGTAGCAAGAAGGGGGAAGGAAGAAATACTGCGTGCATTAATAGATAAACTTTGAACTTCCATCTGCGAAATCTTCCGAGGAGACAAAAGTTCACCTTCTTCTGTTTCTGATAAAAACTAATGCCTTGCGATTTGTAAAATGCGAGTTCTGAAAAATGTCTAATGGGTTTTCCTAAAAAGAAGCTAATTTTCTTTTAATTATTTTCTCAATTTTAGTCTTAATTTATCACTGATTATTGAATAATTATTATGGAATCTAAAAATGAAAATTTTCTGATACTATAACCAACACTGCTTATATCAAATAATGTTTAAATAAATTAATTACTTTTCTGACTCATTAAAGTCTTTTTACAATTTCGAGATTTTATATAGAAAACAAGTGAATAAACAAATTTTTAGAAATTTTTACCAAATGATGAAATCTTTTTTCTTCATTTGATGTACTTCTTTAATGGCAAGATCAGATTCATGAAGATGATCTATTTTTTTTTTGTATTGTACTTTATGTATAATGTTATTAATTACGATCTATCTTTGTTCAGAAGATTATTTTAAATTAATATACAAAACAATTCTTTTGAATATAAATCCATTCACAAAGGTGCATCCTCTGCTTACATTATTCTACTTTAAATATACAAATTAGAGGATTACTGAATTTATGGAAGTTATTAGATTTTTATATTTATCATAAATCACTTTTGTAATACTTTTTTTTTTTTGAAATTGTAAAATTACTTTTTGGGCATTCTGTATATACTGTAAAGATATCTTATTTTCTCCAGATGATGAATTTTTCTTATAAAAATATTAGTACTATATATATTTAAGTTTTTCTCTTTGAAAGTGCTTTGATTTATGAGAGGAAATTTGTTCAAAATCATTATTTTACATTATATTTCTGAATTGTAAGAATTAAATATTAATTTATGAATGGATTTTTTTCTTAGAATTATCTCAAGCTCTAGTTATTACTGAATTTGGAAGTACTCGAACTGAAGAAAACATGAATCAACTCTTTACAAATATTAAGAATATTGTTCATAAAGCTCATGGGTATGAAGCATTTTTTTTTGTCTTCTGTCACAATAATTAGGTAACAATACACATCATCCATATGATTCATATTTTATTGCAATTGTTCTGTTAGAATGTTTTTTCATCATCATATAATACATTACCCATGCCTTTTCTGCTCCTATCTATATGAGACAGCAAATAGCTTTGCTACAAATATGCATGTTCAATTATACAATGATCAATCAGCTGATATATTCTCATATCAATTGCTGGAAATTGTTAATGGAAAGGTGAAGAGTTGATCGGTTCATGAGTATGAATTTCATTATCTCATAACTTCTGCAATTAGTGACGTCAAAAGAAAAATTGAATGAAAAGGCATTTATATAAATATTTTCTGAGTGAATGAGCTATTCTTGAGGCCAAGAACAAAGAAATTTATGAATTTAATAATATTATTTAGTTTAACATTCAAATTGAGGCAGTTGCATACAATTCCATCAACACTATTGTGAAAGCAGATGAAGCTATTTTTAAGCAGAATGAAAGCAGAATTTTTAAATTCAATTAAGATATTATTGCTTGTACTGCAATCGATTCTGCAGTTATGTTGTGAAATCAACCAAAGCTTGGAACAGCCTGTGGCTTGTAAAAAAAAATCAGCGAGTTATATTGTAGAAGCAACAATCTTTACTGGACCTTTTAAAGGTGAAGATGTCCTCAATTTTTGCATTCCTCTGATTCAAACAAATATGCCATTTCAATTTAAGATATTACAATTCCCAATTTGAATGGTGTTTGCAATCAACATCAACAAAATTCTAGGAAAATCTTTAGAGTTGTGCTATTTAGATCTGGACATCGACTGCTTTTCACATAACCAGTTATATGTTGCATGTCCTAGAATCATCAAATCAATAATCACTATATCTACATAAATGGAACTTCAAAAAATATTGTATTCCTGCAAGTATTGGGAAATTAAACATATTAGAAGAGTGCATTTTCTTTCTATCTTTTCAATTAAACAAGATTGAGAGCCTGTGGCTAGGTACAGCTAATATTTTATATAAAAAGTATTAATAATGTATATATTTGTACACATATTGACAATCCATCAATTGCTCATACTAAATATTTATTTTCTAGCCTTAATGTTTTCATTACATAGCCATTAACAATTGATTTGATATGATAACTGAAATCTTTGTTATATTATAAACAGTAAGCTGAATATATTAAATAATTGATATATTTAAACACAGAATACTGATTTACAAAATAAGTCCATCATATCATAAAATGCACTTTTCATATCATATTAAAATTGTATTAAAAAATTCAAATATGAAAAACAATGTTTTAGAGTCCGTATGATGGGTTCTGCTGCTTTGAATATGTGTGCAGTAGCTGCCGGAGAGGCAGATGCCTATTTTGAGTACACTATCCATTGTTGGGACATGGCTGCTGGCAAAATCATAGTGGAAGAAGCTGGGGGGACATGCATTGACCCAGAAGGTGAGTGCTTTAATTTTCGTTAATGATTGTTTGCTCTGAAGAACATGGCTTATTCAAAGACCTGTCAAAAGTCTGATTTTTCCAAAAAATAGAATTAAGGGAAACTAAAAATGATTACAATCAGAGAGAATAACAAGCTTTGAATAGACTGTAAATAAAAGTAAAGATTCAGTTTCATAAATAATATATAAATAAGTGAATATTGAATTTACTAAATAAAGTAATATTAAACATAATAATTAACTTTTATAATTTTAGACCGATAGTTTCTGTTGCGACGCCAACACCATCCTGTGAGTTTTTTGTAGCTATCGGCAGAGAGAGTGTTTATGAGCGTTGAATGTGAGAAAACATGGCCACTCCGAGCCGGAGCGAAAAAAGCGTGTGTTCTATGTGCGTAAGAACGATGGTTCTTTTCAAATGTAAAAAGTGCTAGTGTAATCTAAACCGGAGGTTTTTTTGGTGAAGAATTGTGTTTTTGAGTAATTACGAGTGCCAATCAAGAGTGTAGTGTCCAATTCCAGGTGAGAGCAATTCCCTTGGTTCGTAGTTTCGTTTTCAAACTAATATATTTGTAAAATGGCTTTGTTTAAAAATCTTTAAAAAGACGAGCTTCCGCTTGGCGCTGAAGAGTTAGGATTAGAGGTACCAGTGAATCCAAAAATTTTAGATTTAAGAACAATAATTGAGAGTAGTGACGTTTTCAAAACCGATAAAGAATTGATTCAAAGTGTAATTAATTATGTTTTAGAAGAAAAGAAATCTAAAAAAGATAATGAAATATCTAAAATTGAACTAGAAAAACTTAAATTAGAATTTGAAAAAGTTAAGCTAGAGCAGCTTAATAAAGAGCTTGAGCTAACAAATGCTAAAATGGCCCCTGAACAAGTAAAAAAGATAGATATCGAGTCTTTTAATTTAGAAAACTTAATTAAAAGTGTAAAAGCTTTAACGATACCTGTGCCTTCTAAAATAGAAGCATTCGGTGAAATCCTAGATGGGCCCATCTCTTGGCGACTTATTTGAAATCTCGCCAAGTTGACTACTAATTGAATATTTGTTATTATTATTTTTCAATTAAAAAACGATACTTGAAAGCCAGTAATAATAAATATAATAAAAAAATGAATATAATAAATAATAAATTAATTAATATAATAAAAAATAAAATAAATAAATCCGTCTAGATTGATTATTTATTAATAAAATAATCAATAAATAAAAATAAGAATAAATAAATAAATATAATATAAACAAATTTAAAAAAACTGTCTAGGTTGCCACTTTGGCAAGAATTCAAAAAGACGCCAAGAGGTGGGCTGTGCGAGGATCCACCCAAGCATTCAATTTATTCTTTCAATCAATAGAAAAGGCTTTCAAAACTAAAAATGTTGCAGAAGAATTTAAAGCCGAAATTTTATTTAATATTTTGGGAGAAAGAGTAGGAAATTTAATGGTTTACATCAAGGAGAAGGAACCTCAAGAGTGTCTATATCAATTTCGAAAAACTCAAAAATTAGCGACAGAAAACTATGTTCAATTTGCATCTAAAGTTGCCTCTATGTTCGAATACTATTGTCAATTGAGAAACGTAAGTGAATTTAATGATTTGTGCCAATTAATAGTATCAGATCAAATATTTAATTCCCTTGATCAGGAATTAATGAGTTATATCAGCATTAAACAAGGGGAGGACTGGTACAAACCAGAAAATTTAGGTCGTGAGTTAGATTTGTTTGTATTCTCAAAAGGTTCGAATAAAAATGAGTCGAATTCAAGTTTTAAAAAATACAAATTCATTAAAAACAGATTCGAAAAAAAGTATCATAAAAATGTTACAAGTGTTTTTTTATCCGATGTTAATGAGTCAAAGTGTTCATTCTGTTTTGAAAATCACACAATCCCCTTTTGTGCAAAATTTAAACAACTTCCTGTTGAGATAGTTAGAAAACAGCTCCTTTGCTTTCTTGTTTAAAAGAAAAATGTTCAGCTATAAGATGTAAGGCAAAAACTTGTAAACTATGCAACCGGAAGCATCATATTCTTCTCTAGTTCCGGAGACATAAAATAAATCATCAAAATGAAAGTGATTCTATTATTACGCATCAAATACAGATAGCCAATAGTTCAGGGTCATCGCTTAATGAGAATGCGAAAGTATTTCACCCCTCTTACCCCCCTGTCTCCTCAACTTTACAGACGCCAGATAGTTGAGGAAATGCTCATAAATCGGTATTCGCCATAAACAAAAATGAAAAGAGTAAAACGGTTTTTTTCAGCACTGTTAAATGTTTCATTCGAGATGCGTTTGGTTTTTGGCAGGATGTCAGATGTTTATTAGACGTCGGGTCGATGACTCATCTTATGAGTAGGCAATGTGCAGACAAATTGGGATTCAAAAAGGAAAAAGTAAATATTCTAGTAACGTATTTAAATGATTCTTCCATGTGTGTTAAAAATTGCGTAAGTGCGGTAATTTCAAATTCCGATAATAGTTTTAAAAGAGAAATAAATATGTTAGTAGTAGAGAAAATAACCGATTTAACTCCAGTTAAATTTTTAAATGTGGAAGGACAAATTCCTGATAACATTAATTTAGCAGATGATACTTTTTATGTTCCAGGTCCCATTGATTGTTTATTGGGTGCAGAAATTTTCTATGAATTATTACGTAACGGGCAAATTTATTCTCAAAATTCTAATCTTATTTTCCAAAATATAGTGTTTGGGTTAGTGGTTTCAGGTAGTAGTAGTTGTGTAAATAGTGAGTTAAAAGTACATTGCGGATTAATTAAAGAAGGGGATTTAAATGATACCTTAAGAAAATTTGGGAATTAGAAAATGTTGATTTAGAGCGAACCAAAAATAAAGAGGCAGTTTTGATTGAGGAACATTTCATGAAAACGCATTTAAGGGATGTTGAGGGCCGGTACATAGTTAAAATGTCCCTTAAAGATGATCCGAAATGTGTAGGTGAATCAAGGGACATAGCTCTCAAACGATTGGATGCACTGTGGATTAGGTTAGAGAGAGATCCTCAATACCTAAAGTTATATAAAGATTTCATACATGAATATGAACATTTAGGACACATGAAAGAAATAATCACTGAGGAGGACAATTTAGAGATAAGTTATTATATGCCACACCATGGCGTATATCGGCCATAAAGTACCACTAAATTGAGAGTGGTCTTTAATGCATCGAATCCGACAAGTAATGGATTGTCGCTTAATTCGTTGCAATATAATGGAGGATTTGTGCAAGATGACTTATTTGCAATCATGATAAAATTCAGAGAACATCCTTATGCCTTTACTGCCGATGTCAAAATGATGTATCGTATGATACTCATGCATGAGAGCCAGCAACCATTGCTCAGAAATTTATGGAAAGAAAATCTTGACCCAGTAAAAACGTTTGAGCTTAAAACAGTGACTTATGGGACAGTGAGTGCTCCCTTTTTAGCAACAAGGGTACTGTTGTAACTGTCTAAAGATGAAGAGAAGAGCCTTCCCTTAGCAGCACCAATTCTTAGACAGAACTTTTACATGGATGATGTTCTTTGCGGCACATCTTCTTTAGAGGAAGCTAAGGAACTGAAGAGTTAACTTTCTGGTATATTGATGAAAGATGGAATGCAGCTTCATAAGTGGTCTAGCAGCCACCTAGAACTGGTTTCAAATATCGATGGAGGATATGACTTTGAAAATCTCATCGAGACAAAGACGTTAGGAGTGTCCTGGAAGTCGCTAGAGGACTGCTTTGTTTTCAGAGTTGCAGTTGATTTAAAGAATTCTTACAACAAGAGATGTGTTCTTTCAACTATTCCTAGACTTTTCGACACACTGGGACTACTTGGTCCAGTAGTCGCAAAAGACAAGATCTTCATGCAGAGCCTTCGGAGTCTTAAAATCGACTGGATGGATTTGCCACCTGAAAGAGCCAAAGAATGGCACCAGTTTCTTGAGGATTTCAAGAGTATAAACAATATCTGTATTGAAAGGTGTATTGTGCATCCGCATGCGACGAGGATTGAATTACACGGGTTTGCCGACGCTTCAGAAAAGTGTTACGGGGCAGTGATATACTGTCGTTCTTATTCCTTAAACGGCATACCAACGGTGAAACTTGTGACGAGCAAAAGCAGAGTCTCACCCGTGAAAAGTGTCACAATACCGCGGCTTGAGCTGTGTGCCGCCGTCCTCTTGTCAAAACTGAAGAAACGAGTTGTGATTGCTTTACAAGTTGATTCACCTCCAACGTACCTGTGGAGTGATTCAACAATCGTTTTAGCATGGATCCAAAAAGACCCTAACATGCTGAAGACCTTTGTGGGAAATCGAGTTTCCACCATTCAACAGCTGACATCTGCAGAACAGTGGTATGCTCCCTCGTCTCAGAACCCGGCTGACCTCATTTCCAGAGGTCTCGACCCATCAAGCCTGCACCATAGTTCATTATGGTGGATTGGACCTCCATTCTTATCCACTGAGGACATGTCTTCCAGTGAGCCACCACCAGTGAGTTCCATTGAAGATTTCCAATATGAGTTTAAGACCAACCAGAGAGTGATACATCATGAACTAGAACGTTTTAAATTTAGTGACTCTAATAACTTTGTTTATCTTAATGCTAAAGTGAACAATTTTGTGCATGATATAATTGGTTTAAGTAATAATTATTGTCGTTTAATTAGGATATTAAGTTATATTTATAGGTTCTTGAACAATTGTCGAGCTAATTTTCGTAAGAATTTTGGAATCTTAAAAGCTATTGAATTAAAGGAATCTGAAATGAAGCTCCTTAAAATTGTTCAAGAGGAAGACTTTCACAAAGAAATCAAGTCTCTCAAGGTATCAGGTTTTGTCAATACTGACAGTCAGGTAAAAAATGTATTTCCCTTTTTGGATGAAAATGGCATTTTGAGAATTGGTAGAAGACTTACCCACAGTGATTTAGATTTTGATAGTACATTTCCAATTCTTTTATCTAAAAATCATAGACTGTCTTATTTAATTGTAGAACATTTTCATCTAAAAAATTTGCATACTTCCACAATTATTGCTATATCTCATACGTCAAAAATATTGGATTGTAAGTTGTTGTGATTTGTGTCAAAAAATAGTTCATTCATGCATTGTGTGTTTTAAGGTTAAACCTGTTATGGTAGACCAGATAATGGGAGATTTTCCGAAAGATTGAGTAACACCTAACTATCCATTCAATGTGAGTGGAGTTCTTCATAAAATATCACAGCCAGAGGAAAGGTATTTTAAACAAGGTCTATGTGTGTATTTTTATATGCTTTGTAACCAAAGCAATTCATATAGAGATTGTGAGTGACATAACAAGTGAAGCTTTCATTGCTACACACACACAAAAAAAAATTTTGCAAAGAGGGGCAAATCATCCAAAATTTATTCGGATAATGCTCAAACTTTTATTGGAGCGAATAGGGAAATTAAGAGATTACTTGAGATTGTAATGGATCAAGATAAAATTCTTGCTGAGTATTTACTCTCAGTGGGAGTTGAATGGAAATTTATTCCACCCCGTTCACCCAATTTGGGAGGCCGGAGTGAAGTCCTTTAAGTACCATCTGAAACGTGTAGTAGGTAACGCTAGGTTAACTTATGAGGAATTTTTGACAGTTACAAATCAAATAGAAGGAATTCTAAATTCCAGACCATTATCACCATTGTCCTCAGATATAGATGACTTAAAGGTCTTGACCCCGGCACATTTTTTAATAGGCAGACCTATCAATGCAATAATTGAACCAGATATTACGAGTATAGACACTAATAGGTTAAAATTGTGGCAAAGAGTTACGAAAATTGTCCAACTTATTTGGAAACGTTGGCATATTACCTATTTAAGCCATTTACAAAATTGCACGAAATGGCAAATAATTAAAACCAATGTCAAGATAGGTGATTTGGTACTGTTGAAAGAGGAAAATTTATCGAGTACCAAATGGGCCATTGGTCGTATTTTGAATATTTACCACGGTAAGGATGGTAACGCAAGAGTTTGTGATGTGAAAGCACAGAATGGTGTTTTCAAAAGAGCTATTTCAAAATTGTGTAAATTACCTATGCATAATAGAATTTAATCAGTGTGATATTGTATAGTGATTTAATATAATTTGTATTATATTATAATTTTTTTTTTTTGGTGTGATATATTTTGTATTGATGTTCAGTGTTATTATTTTGAAATGTAATATTTCAAGGCGGGCGGTATGTTGCGATGCCAACGCCATCTTGTGAGTTTTTTGTAGCTATCCGCAGAGAGAGTATTTATAAAGTGTGTGTTGTGAGCGTTGAGTGTGAGAAAACAGTTTCAATAAATAAGTAAATAATTTTAAAAAGCATGAAAACACTATTGATGTTTTCAGATTTTTGTAAAATAGTAAGATTTTTTTCCTCTTTTTGATTGAATTTAATAGATCAAAGAAAACAAACTATTCAAGTTCTATTATATTTAATGTATGCAGCTACTCTTCTTAATTGATGAAGATTTTATACATTTAGTTGTAAAAATTAATCATTTCATCAATAACAATGATAAATAGTGTACTGATTTTTATCTTATTTTTGAAATATGTGTTTGACCAAGGTATCAGTTTTTAAGAAATGATTATATGCACCTTCGAATGAGTGTTGTTTGGAAGTATCGTTATCGGAAGTTACAATAAAGATGTTATTTATAATATGTACTATTATGGATTTAAAAAATATTGTTTTGATTTATTAAAGAGCCAAATAAATAATTTGTTTCTAAAAATTTAGTCATCTTTATTAAATCTAAATTAAAAAGCAGAAATATTTATTAACAATGATGCATGAAACTACATGAACATTAAGTTCTCTCTTACTATCGGATTGTTTCTCAGTACTTTGTTTATCATGCATCATTATTTAAAGAAATAACTGAACATAGCATTTTATTCTGCTCATTAATGCTGTGTGGTAAATATGAGATTAAAATGTAAAAAGTAAAGGTGATATTTTATTTCTGAAACTTTATTTTTACGACATATGTACTGATATTTTATTGAAATAATTTTTATTATTGAAAATAAATTTGTTGCCAAAGTCAGCAAAACTTTGCTTGCTATGTGGAGAAAATATGATTCTGCTTCATAATAATTCAATATTTGTATTTGCTAAATCAACTTTTTAGTTTTAGATTCAAAAATGCATTATTTTTATATAGATGAAGAGATAATTCATATTACCTTTTTAAATATCTATCGATTCTCTAAAGTTGGCATATATAAAATTACATAATCAATGCAATTAATCTGCAAAGGTTGATGAATGCTAAAGACACTGCTTAAATGAAAAATTATTGCATAAAAATTTGTACTCTTAACTAGGAACAAATACCGACTGAAAAATAGCAGTCAATAAATTATAAAAATATATCATGCAGAATTATTAGTAAACAAATGTCTGTTTTCACTGTTTTTAAAATGCAACAAATTTTTGAAATAATTGTGTATGCACAATTTAATGTACCATGATGGGAGTAACTGCATAATTTCATGTTATTATTTAGAGTGAAGATAGAAATAATCAAACTACACAGATTTAATATGAATTACCTAATGAAAATGTTAATACTGGAGAATGAATGTACTGAAAATGTTAATGTGAAAGTTATAATTCAAAAACGCAAGTAGTTATATAAATGAATTTAATATATATTATTCTTACTAAAATTGTAAATCTGCACCAAATTTAATTTTAATTGGATAAAAAGAAAATATCAAAAATGCATACTCTGTTTGTTTAATTACATTTCAAAACACTTATTAATGGGACACTGCCATTGCATGTGAGGATCAGAAGGGATAGGTTAGATACTTTGTTTTTGTAATCCTTACAACACTTACTCACTTTCATATTTCAAGTAAAGCAATAAAAATCTGAATACTTGTAGAGTTAATGACTTTGTCCAGTCTTCAATTTTCACATGGAGCATGAGGAAAAACATTTTAGGAAGTATACAGAAGAGTTATGTGTGTATAGGCAAGAGACGTAAATGACCAGCAAAACAATACATTGTCCTTCAGACTATTGACTGATTATCATTACAATTCCTCTCTTTCTCCCCCCTTCCACTTGTAAAAGTGGCTATTTTTAGTACCTTGGTATTGCAGTTTTAACTTTATTTTGTTTTATGACTTGCACCTGGCTGATGATTTCTGAAACAAATTGTCAACAGCAACAAAAATGATCTCCAAGTGTATTTAAAAACTGCTTTAGAAAATAGACTCTCTCCCCCTACTTATAAAAAAAAGTATTGTAATCATTTTCTCCAAGTATTGTCGATGCATGGAATAAAATATTATGGTTGGTTATTTTTGAAAAAAATGTCCATTGATGAGGCAAAACTGTCGATTATTGAAAAATCTGCATTTAAATGTTTGTAGGGGAGCTGCACCTCCTCACTTCCCTTCCCTTCTCTTTCACCACATGTCTAGTCATCCTCATATCTTAGAATAAGGAAGAAAGAATTGGGCTGTGATGGAATTTTATAGTTGAAACTACAGTACCAAATACTATTCAATTTCATAAATTTAGTACTTAATACTGATGTACATTGAATATCTTTATACCAGTCTCTAGGAATGAGAAGGCACCTCTAATATGCATGCTAAAAGCTGCCACTTTACGACAATAAAAGTGGGCCAGATGACACTGTGGAGTGAATCGTTTGAGTTTTTGCTAACAGTTAAAGGGTTAATTGAATACTAGCTGCCTAATTTATACTAAATATATAGATAATATTCACTTATTATCTATATATTTAAAATAGAAAACCAAATATTTATTCCCTCAGTGATAAACACTGAAGTGATTACACCAATTTTTCTTTCAAATGAAATTTATGCCACCTATGATCGTATGAATTCCATATCAAATCAATTCCGCCTTTCTCTCAACCATCGTCCTTTTCCTGAGAGATATTTCAAAAGGTTTATTTCACTGTACTTTCTCTGTGGGGGAAAACCACCCCAAAGTTCGTCAGTCACAACCATTAAATAAAGTAAAGTATCAGTTTTGCCGATTTTTATTTTGTAAAAAAATTCACTACCTTTAGTTACGTTATCAAAACCATTTTTGCCTTCAATTTCGAAGGATAGTATAAAATTCAATTGAACCCCCAATCTCAACCATTGGATCGATTTCGCCAATTTTTTCTTCAAATTCATTTTGTCACATTGATAGTATAGCTAACCAGTCAATAATAATGTTTCATTATTATTGTGCAATCAAAATTTAAACTAATGTTTTCTTTTGTTTTAATATGATGTATTTCATCAAGATTCGTCATCATGACTATATTAATGTCGTTAATAAGGTAATCAAAGATGACTTGAATTAATCGGATTAATTTATTCCTTGCAGATAACTTTACTGCATATTTATTAAAAAAAGTATAATATAAGTTGATATTATACATTAATGATGGAGTATTCTGATTTGTCAGCTATATTTCAAAGTGGTGAAATTGTGAAGTTAACGAAAGAAATTTGCGAAATTGCTTTGTTATGGAGACTGAGGCCTGCGCCGAAATTTTTTTACAATATATATCAAAATGAAGAGGAAGGAAGTAGATGGCCATTGATTATGTGTCCAGGGATTATAAGTATTTATATGAAACAAAAAATTTTGAAATATAAGTGACATATCTACAAGTCATTAACAAAGGTAAGTGACATATCTACAAGTTATGAACTTTCATATGAAATAAAACTTTGAAATCGGCCCAATAGTTTGGTTAGCGAAATCTACTGGGGGGATTTTTTACTTGGAAAACATATTATAAGATTGTGTTTCTTTCCAATTTCTCTCGAAAATGGAGGAGAGTAGATATATCCCGATGCCAAAATATGAAGTCAATATTTGATTCACTAGTCTTGGCTGGTGATATCTGTCACAGGATTTCATTGTGTTATGTAATTTTGTTTCCGACTCCTTTTGAAATGAAAGGTAGAGTTGTGCAGGCAAAAGCTGATGACATATCTTTTCTTTATATGGAATAAAAACTGTCGAAATTGGTCCAGAATTTGAATATTAATGACTGGTTCATTGGTGTTTTATTATTATTATTATTTTAAATACATATAGTTGCATAGGTTTTTATTGAGTTGACTTGCATAGAATTTTGTGTTGATAAATTTGTTTCTATTTATTGACTGATTTTGTTATCCAGGTTATCAATTTTTGAAGAATTGTTTAATTTATTCTACTTTATCTGTAAAGTAATTTCATTAAATTTTAGAAAAAAAGTAAATGTCAGGAAATTTCATTAAAACTTTGTTAAAACAAAATTTTAAATAACTTTAAAATAAAATTAAGCATGAAATATTTTTTTTGAGAAATTGAAGAAAAGTTCAATAATAAGTAATTTCTTTATTAAATACTAGCTGACCCGGCAAACGTTGTTCTGCCATATAAATTATTTCTAGTGAATATTTTGGTCGTTAATTAAAAAATAACGAATGTATTGAAAGTGTGTGGGGATGGGATCTATGACAGAAAGAGGAATGGAGCGCTGCAGACGATGATCGCCGATTAAAAAAAAAAAAAAATCTCATTTTCTCAATACAATGTATTTCATTAACGTAACGAACATATACATTGTTTGATCTCTTAAAAGTTAAACGTAAAGTGAAAAAAGAGTAATATATTTTTATCCTAAAGTATAAAAATGAAATAAAGAAGATCAATATTCATTTCGAAGAGCAATTGAGTGTAGGATATTTTTTGTCAGTCCGTTTTTAACCAACACAAATAAGCTCGATGGTTTGCCCACGTGATAACATGCCACGTATAATTAATTGTTCGTGTGAGAAACATGGTGTGCCCAAATCTGAGCCGCAAACAGACATCGTTTTGCCTTGCGACTTATTGATTGTCATTGCTAATGCCAATCTAATAGGAAATTGAATGCGTTTGAATTAGTTTGAACGTCTGTGAGAATCATTGGAATGCGTGACAGCAAAACATTTTCGGCTTGGAATTTTCCATTCAAAAGGGTGGCTTCGATAACGTTTTTCATCGATTTTTTAATGACCAATCGCGTGCCATTGCACAGCCGTGGTGGGTTCAAATTCCGAAGTAAAATAACCGGAGATCCAACTTTCAGTCGTAGAAGGTGTGGTGACATGCCTGGCAAATCCAGGGTGTTCAAAAACTCTGTTGGATAATTTACAGCTTCGTTAGCATCGCAAACTGTATGATACCAAGTCACCTGGCAACGACTGCTATATCTTGAAGTTTAAATCGTCGACGTCCACAATTTTTACTGCCAAAATGGCTCTTTCTGCCAGCCACGCCATGATTTATGTATTGTGTGCGTACATCGGGAAATATGCGGTCAATGAGAGCATTTTGCGAATCAACGATAAGTGCGGAAATTAGAGGGCAATTTCATGCATCCAGTATTTTTATAGACAGCAACTTTTCCATTGCCGATATCTAATAATTGGTCCGAGAATGTGTCAGCAGATGGGTCTTGTAGCATTTGGACGCGCATGTTTATTTTTAGCTGGACTTTTTCAACATTACGAAACAGTGGCGTTGATCTCATCAGCGCACGTTGAACGTGGAATGACGGGATAGGGACACCCTAATTACTTAGCGTTATGAAATATACTTTACGACCTATTCTCATACCTACCAAATACACATAAAAAATTTCATAAAACTCAATAGAGCGGTTTTGGAGGAGTACGAACACAAGCACTGTGACACGAGATTTATATATATATATATAATATAATATGGATGTGATGGATTTCAAAGCATCAGTGTACTTCTTGATTAACAAAAGATGATTATAATGATTTTTACAAGTGAGAATTCAATGAATGAATTTATATTACATAAAGATGGACAGTTCAGTGGATTTTTCCCACCTACTTTGGGCACTTGCAGACGAATTCTTCTATGCAAGAATTCCAGTTTCGTCCTTTTTCAGAGGATCGTGTCTTCTCGATTTCCGGTCGCACCCTTCTGGGCTGACGTTCGTCTCTCCTCTCGCGGAGTTCATTTACCACACATATACATATAATAAAAAAAAAAATTACTTCTCTTGAATTCCTCGCATGAATGACTGTAGATGCCAACTCAATTGCTTACCGAAGTGCATAATTAATCTAGTAGAGAAAGTCCGGAAGTGAAATGCAATTGTCCCATAAATAGTTTGCTGTTGTTGAAAGAATAACGAATTATATTTCCTGCAGGAGGTGATCTGGATATCATGTCAAGAAGGGTGATATGCGCTTCCTCTTCAACATTAGCCAAAGTCCTTTCCAAGGAGCTTAAACATATCCAGTTCCCAAAGGATGAGTAACTTACCTTGAGAAATGTGTAATTAAAAAAAAACACTCCTTGGATGTGTTTTTTTCATTTAGTTGTACCAAATTGAATTTTTTTAGTCATTAAAGCAAATTTTATTATAGAAACAAAACAGGTATGAATAATTTTTTTGATCAAATGTATTTCATGATGTTATTGTTCGTTAAAAAAATGACTTTGTGTTTAAATGTTAGTATTTTTTAATGTACTTAAATGGGGATTTCCATCTATTTGTTAACTCAGATTGTTACTGATTTTTTTTTTAGACATAGAGTTACAATTTTGGTAAAATTTTCCATTAAAAAATAGTGAAACTGAGGCAATGCTGTGATTTTTATTTAAATATTCCAGTAAAAATGCCGTTGCCATACATAAGTCAATACTTATTTATCTATTAAATTTTGAACTATTTTGCTGTGAACTATTTTGCTGAACTATTATAGTGAAAGTGAAAATAATCTTTTTCAAGGATCTTTTTATGATTTCTGTTCAAATTATTATTGACTAGCCGCCTTTGGCGACCAGCCGGTTCGCCAGTATTACCGTCCGCTACAATTTTCAATTAAATATTTTAAGTAACTGGTCTCTTAAAGGATTCTCAAACAAAACATTTTTAATCTTCAAATTTTGATAGTCATACCAAACTTATGCTGTTTAGATCGTTTCGTTCAATTGACTATATATATTTTGCTAATTTGTTGTCATTTTCGGCAAAACTTCAACTTTAATTTAAAATGTAAATGATGAAATTGCAATTAATACTGATATTTTTAAATAAAACCAAGCGTTTTATTTTATTTATCATCTTTATTGTTATTTATTAATTATTATTATTATTGAATGTGAGTATCGCAAACAAAATCGCTCGGTATTTAAGTCTTATGTTAACTACAAAATATTTTTCCTAATTTATGTAATATCTCAAACAATAATTCAACTAATATTTCTGAGATTCAGCATAAAATTCAGTTTTTAGTTTTTCTTTCAAAAGGAATGAAATGAAATCAATAATAATACTTTGTTCCTGCATGTAAATATATTTAAAAAATTACGAAGTCTAAATTTAATGCAGTAAGGTATATTCTGAGAAATATTCTGGACACACTAAATTTTAAATAAATGAATGAATGTTTCTATTTTCCACGATCAACTAAGACTTATTTATGAAGTTTTAAATGCTAAAAATTTAGAAAAACTCAACATTTTCATAATCTTAGGCCAATTAATCTTGAGAAACCTACGCGCTGATTGGCGTATTTTCTTTGAAGCGATCGATGGAAAATCTAAAATTATCCTTTTTTTTTATTGAATAGTGATATTTAAATTTTCATAAATCAGTCAGTTTAAGTGATTGATTTAATTGATTGGAAATTAACTCTTTTTATTTAAAATATTAGTGTTTCAAGAACATTTTGTTAATCGTGATTTCCACAGAAGAAGCTTTATGTAAAATCAAAAATTCGTTATTTGTTAGAGCATTTATTGAATCAAGTTACATAAAATATAATCATTTTCCATTTAGACCATCTTAGCAGATTTGTGTCTTACTAAAGGTTTACAAATTAGCTGTGTGGCCCTAATTTGAATGGATATCCTGTTCATATTAAACAAAACTTGCCTTAAAATAAAACTGATTTATTGGATTAATAATATAGAGAGTGTAAAAGATCATAAAATAATTTTTCTTCAATTAATTTTTTAGAAAAAATAATATTTCATATTTGTTTCATTTCCTACAGACACGTGCCGAAAATTATATTTTTGCAGATTTTATTTCCAAAAAGATTTATTTTTAGTTGGAGCTTTAATCAATGTCATGGCAACACTTTGAAAAAAGCTAATTTTTTCCCATGAATACGAAACGTGCTCGAGCAGCTTAAATTTTATTTTTATTTTGTACGAAAAAAAATTGTGGAAAAATATATTTTAAATATTTATTTAAAAATTCATTAAAAATAGAAATTTAATTTTAAGATTAAAACATTAGTATCATTTAAAAGATAAATTTTTGATCTTTAACTTCATGTAAAAATCTTTTGTGCGGTAATATTTTCCGAAGTTATAGCAGAAACACGCCAAAATTTCGCTTAATTTTTAAATAAATAAAATTCTAATAAAAAATTCGAAAAAATAACCCCCAGGTGCACATTCCCGGCCTCCAAGGTATACACATGCCAAATTTGGTAGCAGTAGGTTGTATGGTCTGGCCTGTAGAGCGCCAACACACACACACACACACACACACACATTGAGCTTTATTATAAGTATAGATATGTTAGGAAAATTACATTTTTCTTCAGATAACAGTTCAGTTGCGTTCTTAGCATTGTTTCAGCATAATGAACCATCAACTGCGAATTCAATACAAGAATCAAATATACGTATAGCAGAACCTTATTTTATGATGCTTGTTATTTAATGGCTTTGTCAAGTTCAGTTTTCGATGATGTTATATTTGTTATATTCAATGTTATATTAAAAATAATGAATGTTAAGAGTTGTGATTGTTAGATTAGCACTCTATTATCTTAGTCTTAATACCACATAGTATTACCACCTCTGTGGTTTCCATTTGATCTTTATATGGGCTCCATTTAAATCATCTCTTATATTATAATATTTGATTTATTTTTTTTTTCCTCTTTTAATTTTATTTGCATCAGTAACTAGTCCATTCTGAAGATTTGCATGTTTATTTATGTAAAATACTATTGTTATTGTTGATTTGTTAAAACTTTATATTGTTAAATCAATGTATAATCTGAGAAATGGCTGTGACTTTATACTAAAGATGGTCTGCTGCAAATTGCAAATGCTTCTAAATATGAAATGCTTTGTAATCATGTTTTTTCAATAAAATAATAATTATTATAAAAAATAATTTTGCTTATTTGGTGTACATTTTGTTATTGAAAAAAGCTATTTGTGTTTTGTTTATATATATATATATATATATATATATATA
>JAPMOR010026535.1:727849-788816 GCA_026543865.1 Argiope aurantia | reverse complement strand
TTATTATTTTTTTATTCCATGTCTAACAATTAATTCGATATTTAGCATTAATATATATATATATATATATATATATATATATATATATATATATATAAGCTTTCTTTAAATACCCTGTAG
The DNA here is from genome assembly GCA_026543865.1 of Argiope aurantia. Taxonomy (NCBI): domain Eukaryota; kingdom Metazoa; phylum Arthropoda; class Arachnida; order Araneae; family Araneidae; genus Argiope; species Argiope aurantia. Next base: position 788,696 of record JAPMOR010026535.1, on the reverse strand, counting down.
GGAAAAAAAAATGGTTATTCGATGATGATATCCAAAACTATTTTGCTAAGAAAAAAAGACATTAATTTTTTTTTTTGCATTGATTGATTTTTGAAATTTTTCCAATAATATTTCATTTAATTCAAAGCATCTTAATCATCAATATAGTTTATAGAAATTAATTATAAAGTTGCATAATGTAATTATAAAGCCAATTATCTATACTTATATAAAGCTCAATGTGTGTGTGTGCGTTGGCGCTCTACAGGCCACACCGTTTATCCTACAGCTACCAAATTTGGTACATGTATACCATAGAGGTCGGGAATGTGTCCCTAAGGTACCTTTTTTGAATTTTTAATTAGAATTTTAATTATTAATTAAAAACTAGCTTTCCCGCCAAAAAAATCTTCCATTTTTCCCCACCGCCAAATGAGAAAGGCTTCAGTTTTTTCCCCCACTCTAATGAGACTAGGGTTGACATTTTTCGGCCGATTATTTCAAACGATTCTGTTTATTTTCTTAATGTTTTATGCATTTAAAATTAAACATTGTTAATTAATCGATCTTTCAGATTCATTCTGAAATACTTTTGAATTAAAATAACACGGCATAAAGGAAATTAAAAATTTCTAATTTGCATAGCGTTACCCCAACTGGCGTAGAAAAATTCACGCATTTGCGTTACCGTAACTGTCGTTGAAAATTCACGCATGCGCACTGTGTTCTGATTGTTGACAACGGATGATTCTTGATTTAAATTATTTTTAGGTTAGTTGCATGCTTTTGTAATTAAATTGTATATATGTTAGTTATATATTTTTTGTATATGCTTATAGTTTTAAGTACATCGTTTTTTAAGTAATTTTTTAAACCTGTTTTCGACAGATTATTTTAAACGATTCATTTTAGTTTCTTTGTGTTTGATGCATTTAAAATTAAACATTGTTAATTAATCGATCTGTTCATGATGAATCTGAGAAAATTTTGTTGACAAATTCTTGAGATATTATATAAATTAAGAAAGATATTCTTTAGTGCCCATAAAGTTTAAACGCTCTGTGACTCTGTTATCAGTAATCATATTATAAAAAAAAATGCTTCGTTTCAGTAAAAGATATTATCATATTAATTGCAGATTAATTCTTTCCACTTTAATTTAAAGCACAAATTTTACGGGAGCTAACAGAAAATTAGAGAGATACATATTACGTTATGACTGAAGGCCTTTATAATATTATGAGTGAATTATATGACTACCAAATTTGAAAATATTTTGATGAAGAATCTGTTAAAGTAGGAATTGCGTAAAATATTTAATTATTAAAATTTAAGCGGATTTCGCCGATAATAACTAGCTAAAGGCGGCTAGTTATTAATAAAATGTAATCATAACCATTGAAATATGCGAAAATTACATTATAATAAAGTGTAATGCGCGACCGATCGAAATGTGCATGTTTTTTGAGGACCCGAACAAGTTTAATTTGGTGAAAGACTGAATGATGAAAATGTGCTGAGCTTCAGTTCCACTGCGTAAATAACTTTAGGATTAAAATTAGGATATATAACTAAAGTTAACTGCGTTTATAACTTTAACTTTTCAAAATTAGGAATAAAATAAGAAAATAAATCGCTATACAAAACTGAATGTCTGTCTGTTTAAACTTGATACAATCCCACAACCTAGACATAAGGAATTTGATACTCATGTTTATTTTAACAATTAGTTATATATCATTTTTCTCCTGTTGAAAATTCACAAATTTTCCTATTCACTCATTATTTCATGTTTCGAGGTAAGAGAACAACTTATAGATAATGGGAGGATCATTTCACTGGACTGGTTTGTCTGATAAGAAATCCTCAAATTCCGGTATCTTTGAAACCTACATCTTTACTGTATTGCTGCTCTGTTTGTTATTTTTATTAAAAAAAAAAAAAAACATTCCTACGAACGAACAAACAAAACCTTGCACATGGCAGCAGTTAATGGAAATTCTGCTTCAAAGAACTCCCATGTAGAAGAGAGCAAATTTCCTGAAGTAAAGGAAGAGAATGACAATGCTTACGGCCAACAATTTTAATACAATAACAAGCATCAAACATATTTACTGAACCAACCATGTGGACCCATGTTTACTGAAAAACCAAAATAAAGTGCTCTGAATTTAATGTAAAAGATTGAAAATTCTTCAACTAAATGACTGCATAAATTATAAACGTGACAAAGAATTTCAAATCAAGAAATCCATATAATGATCAATGCGCCATACAACTATTAATCAACACTGAATCACAAATTATGGAATATTTATTATACATGGTATATATAATATCATCAACAAATTAAGTCCTGAATTTTTTGGTTGCAGAAAGGATTAAAAAAAAGTTTGTCAGTAAGATTACAGCTCGAGTACCATTGAAGAATGAATTGTTTTATCTGGATGTCCTGAGCGACAATTTTAGTGGGCGCCATGACGACAAGGTGATATTGATTGAAATGCCACTTATCCTTGCAACACCATTGGGCATAGGTACGCTTTAAGGCCATTTGATCATGACTGAAATTACTGTGAGTTTGAATTTCCTAAAACAGTGTCTTTGTCGTTTAAGAATTATTTAACACTTGATTAATAAAAAATGGTTTATAAAATAATGATGATATTAAGCTGAAAGTTGTTACTTTACAGTTAAATTTGATGTAATATCAGATTATAAATGAACACTTCGAATTCTGTTTAAAGCTAGTTAAGATAAAATTTAAAAATTCAATTTTATTTGAAGAATACATTGTTTCGCTTAAATTACCAGAAAAAGTCAAACTAACTCTTAAACATAAAACTTTTATTGCTGTACAAAATAGACAATTATTTCAATCTTTTTTTATTTATATATTTTTTTTGTGTATAAAAAAATTGCATGCCGAACTTACAAATCAGTTCCCACACAAACTAAAATAAATATGTGTGTGACAAAAGATATGTTTGTAGCAATGACATGGAATGTGCTGCCACCTACTGCGAGTGAGGCACTTTTGATTTAAAAACCTTCCGCAGATCCTCCTTTGCGGAAGTCGACATTTGTCTTTATCTTTCCTCCCTCTTTCAGGATACCCAGAAAGACACTTGCCTCTGTCTCTGGTCTGGCAGAATGACCGTAACTACGAAGTTTATCAAGATATATCTGTAGAAGGGAGAAAAAAATAATTTTATTAGCTCTTACTCATTACTTCAAACTTTTAAAGAGCAATGATTTCCTTTTGAAAATGTATTTTTAAAAGCGTGTTTTTTCATCCAGATGGTAATCTTTGAAGATTCATCAGAAACGTCCTTTAAGTATACAAGTAGATGATATACCTGGCGCTGCCACGGATTAAAACTTTTTCGCATATTATTATTTTAATGCAGAAACTATATTTCTATAGAATATTGTAATATTTTTTATTGTCCACAGTTCTATCTTTTCGCAGTACACTATTTGTCTATTTGCAGTACTAATATAACAAAATCCTTTTATTGACTGAAATGATTTTAATTAAAATTAAAATATCAACTGAAGTAGATGGTTTTAAAAACTGCTAATATATCATTTTTCCCATAAGTTTGAAATCTTTCTCATATTAGTATTACAAACCTTGTTCACAAATGTCGATGTGTAAGAAAGGTTTAAAGAACTTTTTGAAAGACAATGAATTAAATAGTTAATTTTTTATTAACAAAAATCTTGAAAACAAACTCAATAAATAATTTTTCTGTAAACTTCGTCTTTTCTTCTAAAAGATTTGTTTTCAGAACCTTTGTTTGAATTTGAGTAGCACACTTACATTTTCTTTTGGTTATTGTTATACCACTATTTTAAAACAAACAAAAAGCACTACCAACCTATATGCATTAACATGAAAGAGAAATTAAAAATTAGTGGTAGACTAGTTTAAAGTCTTTATGTTGCTTGGCAAAGGAGTACCTATAAATGTCCTTATTTCAGAATCGTCTGTGCTAATATTTTAAAAAAAAATCGATATTGATTGGAAAAGTTATACAGAAATGAAATTGATATTGCTGAAAAGTTAAAATTTTGAATTTTAAGATGGTATAAAAATAAGTTTCCTTGGATAGTTTTATCCCCAAAGTAACTGTAGAAGACAGGAAAAATTTTAGTGAGTTCATATAACCTGAAGCCACTGACGTCATTGAACATCTGGTGTCACAAAAATTTTACTTTTTCTGCCTCCATTTGTGTGATTACCCTATGTTTATTTTTAGGAAATGTCAAACCACTATTTCAATGCCATTAAAACTGATATCAAAAGAAAAGAAATTCTTAAAAATATTGATATAATATTTCCAAGTTGCCCAACAAAGGAATATTTAAAAATTTCCATATTTCAAAATAATCTTTAATTTTTAAAAAGGTAAAATTTTAATTTTATGATGGTGCAAATTTTTTTTAACAATATTTTTTCTGAGAAGCTTTGGTGAAGAAAGGCAAAACTAGGGCTATTTTCTCAAAACCTGAAATAATGTGAGCATGCACCTTTTTCATTTGCTCACAAAGGCTTTACTAATTTACTTACTTTTTTCCCCTCCTGTTTCAGCAATTGATTCATGTCTACTTTTAGACATTATTAAATTAATATTTGGAAGCAAATAATAATCTGGTAAAAAGATAAGCATTAAAAGAAACAGAAATTGAAAAAATAGCGGTATAATAGTTCGAAATTAACATTAATTTTAATGTATTTAATTTTTTAAATTTTAATAACTATTGAAGAAACATTATGCAAAAATGGAATTTATATTATAGACATTGTAAAATTTTGAATTTCAAGATGGTATTAAAATATTTCTTGTAAGATTCTTTGCTTCAAAACTACTGCAAGAAAAAGCGGCAAAATATCGGTTAAACTCTAATTAGAATTTTGCAACAACATCATTTCAATTTCTGATGCAAAGAATCTTTCTACCTGTCTTTGGGAATATTTTAATATCAATAGGTACAGATAAACTAAAATTGACGCATTCACATTTATGTTATACAATTTTTTTTACTAATATACTTTTTTACTAATATAAAAAAAAATTAGCTAGAACTAAAAGGTTATCATATTGTTAAGTAAAATGTGAGATGAGATTAAATGAATGAAACTAATGAATAAAAGAGGAAATTCATTGAATATATTGCAAAAAATGGCAACATTCACTATTGAGTGAACACATTCAACATTCACATAAGGTGAAATAAAATGATTCCTTGCAAGTGATGTGAAATAGATTTCACAAAAGACATTGTGTTATAACTATTCTATCAATCTTTATTTTAATTTTATGTGATGGTAAAAAATGCATGAGGATATAATCATATGATATAATTTTCTAAATATTAGCTAATTTAAAGATTAAACTGAATGTGATTCTTAAAACAATATTTGCAACAAATACTGATATCTGCTTTAGAGAGTCGTTTCATAATAAAATTTTCAATTTTAAAAAATAGCATGCCTTAAAAAAAAAAAGCTAATGAAATTTTATAATTTTTTTCCACTTTTTTTAAACACATGCAGAAAATTTTCCCTTTTCTCAACAACAACAAAAACTGCAGATAGTTGTAACTGCAGCAGTGCGCAGAAGTTACATAATTTCTTTTCTCGGGGGGGGGGGAGAGAAAAAGAGAATTTATGACTATTCAAACAGGAAATGCTACAAATTGCCATAAAATAATAGCATCAGTTATTAGAATGTATTGTCGATTTTTATGCAGTATGTATTATCATTATCAATTTTTAGCAGGCATTATTAAGCGGCCAACACTGAACTTCATGTTATATGGCAACAGATTTTTTAATGATGTCAAAACACTGTCTATATACTAGAGTTAAAAAAAGTAGAAATTACAAATTTTAGAATACGGAGAAAGTTTCTAAAAGTTTTTTTTTAATAGTTAAAACAAAATGTTGAAAAGGAACTCAAATGTATTTGGAAACTTTGTAACGGCAAATAATAATTATTAATTTTTACATTATATATTATAAGTTTTTAAAGCATTGTTGTAATTTTTAAATATTTTCCGTTAACTCATTGCAATAATATTTTTGGCTGTTAACTGTAAATATAACCTGATTTGTTGTGAAAAACTTGCTAGTGCGCGGATTGATTCTGGCGTTGCTGTGATAACCTGTAAGACATCGAAGTCCGAAATTTACCAAATAAACTACTTGGAATTTAGCTAAGAAATAGTGGTGGAAATTATTTTTATTCTAATTTATATTGATTCTTTCAATTCAATAGTAACTAATTCAACATGGCAGTAACGTCTCTTAACAATTGGTGACCTTGGACTTTAGCGAACTTATTTGTTTTCTTATACTGAACACCAATGCGCAATGCCTAATACTCAGGAACCAATGGAAGCGAGTGCGGTCAGCATAAAAATACCCCCGTTTTGGACGGATAAATCTGAAATTTGGTTTTACCAGGTGGAAGCACAATTCTAAATTTGTAAAATAACTTCAGAGGACACTAAATTCAACTACCTAGTAGCGCAATTGGAACCACGTTTCTTGGAAAATATCTGGGACATTATTTCCAGTAATTCTGCTCTACAGCGAAAGAAAGACTCCTGAGCACTTTCAAAGAAAGTGAAACAAAACGAATTAAACGACTGATCACTGGCCTGGAATTAGGCGATTTGACGCCCTGCCAACTTCTACGGAAAATGAAGTCCCTAGGAGAACCGGACATTACAGAAAGAGTCCATCGAACACTGTGGCTCGAAAAAATGCCCGAAGCTGTGAAAAGCATTGTGATCGTGAGTGACGAATCTCTGGACAAGCTCGCAACGATGGCTGACAAGATTGTTGAAATGTCACCCAGAGGAGAACCGTTAGCCGTAGTACAGAAAGATTCATCAGATGTTGAGAAGCTTTGAACAAAAATAACTTCGCTGGAAAACCAGATTGCCAGCATGAGAATGGAACGGCGATCGCGGTCCCCGAAACCGTTCCGAAAAAAATCGGAAGAGTAGATCAAGGCAGCGTTATGTCTCACAAGGCAAATTCTGCTATTTCCATTTTAAATTTGGGAAAAAGTGCCGACCAGAAAAGTGTCTACAACCATGCAGCTGGTATGAGGCGGGAAACCAATCCCAGCAGTAGACGCCACGGCTAGTCCTGCTGCCGAAATTTTATTTGGCCGCAAATCCCGTCTATTTGTCAGAGACAAAAAAACGGACTGCCAGTTCCTAGTGATAGTGGGGCTGATGTGTCCATTATTCCCTCTAAAAAGGGTGAATCCAAAATTTCTGATTACAAATTGTATGCTGCCAATGGAACTGAGATACCAACATATGGCATTAAGATATTAACTCTAGATTTAGGTTTGAGGCGGCCATTCCAATGGCCATTTGTGATTGCAAAAAGGCATCATAATATGTAATTTATGTAATCTAAAGGCATTATAGGTGCAGATTTTTTGAAAAAATTCCAACTGTTAATTGATTTATATAACAAAAAATTAATTGATGGTGTAACAAACCTTTCAACAAAAGGGAAAGTTACTGCCATTCAAGAAAATTTTGATTTGAGTACCATTAATAAGACATCAAAATATTTTGAATTATTAAATTTATATCCTGACCTAACAAAGCCTAATCTAGTAAATAGAACCATTAAACATAATGTTAAACATCATATCATAACAACAGGACAACCAGTCTATTCTAGGGCTAGTCAATTAGTTCCTGATAAACTGCACTTAGCCAAGCAGGAATTCCAGTTCATGTTGGACAATGACATAATACGACCTTCCAAATCTCAATGGGCTAGTCCTTTACACTTGGTCAATAAGAAGATGGTACATTAAGACCATGTGGTGATTACAGAAGATTGAATGCCCAAACTGTTCCAGATAGATACCCAATTCCAAGAATTGAAGATTTCCATTTTATATTGACAGATAAAAATATTTTCTCAAAAATTGATCTGATGAAGGCCTACTATCAAATTCCAATTGCGGAGGAAGATAAGGAAAAAACTGCAATTACAACGCCATTCGGACTGTACGAGTTCAATGTCATGAGCTTTGGACTCAGAAATGCACCATCCAACTTCCAGCGTTTCATAACAGAGGTCTTGCGTGGATTCGATTTTGTTTTCCCCTATCTGGATGATGTGCTGGTAGCATCGTCATCAGAAGAAGAGCATAAAAAGCATCCATCTTTGATTGGTTTAAACTATATGGCCTACGAATAAATGTGTCCAAATCAGTATTGGGAGCAGATCCAATTGAATATTTGGGATACCTCATTACTGATAAAGGTTCATGTCCCCTACCAGAAAAAGTGGAAGCTATAAGAAATTACAAGTTGCCAACAACAATCCATAAACTGCGTACATTCTTAGGCATGATAAATTTTTATAGAAGGTATCTGATGGATGCTGCAAAAACACAAGCTCCTCTACATGAAATGCTGAAAGGAGCAAAGAAAAAGGATCGCAGAAAAGTGCCATGGACGGAAGAAGCAATAGCCCACTTTGAGAAATGTAAATCGGATCTAATGGAAGCTGCTTTATTATCTTTACCGAGATCAGGATTGCCATTATCCCTATGCACGGATGCGTCAGACTTTGTAATTGGATCAGTGTTACAGCAGTATGAAAATGAGAGTTGGAGGCCAATAGGATTCTATTCTAAAAAACTGAATGATGCACAGAAGGCGTATAGCACCTATGGTAGAGAATTATTAGGAATATACCTTTCTGTAAAGCATTTCAAACATCTGTTGGAAGGCAACGATTTCATCATTTATACAGACCTCAAGCCTCTCACATTCGCATTTCGACAAAAAAAATGAAAAACCATCTCTTAGACAGCTACGACAACTACAATATATTTCCAAACTCTCAACCAACATCCAACATATTCAAGGTAAAGATAATGTAGTTGCAGATGCATTGTCAAGAATTGAATCTGTCTCAACTATCGACTATGATGTTATAGCACAAAAGCAAGTGGATGATAAAGAATTACAACAATTAATGCAAAATGGTTTCTGTTTACAATTTACACCATCACTGTTACCATCAGGAAAAACACTATGGTGTGATATTTCTACATTCAATATCAGACCATACATGCCAGTAGACTTTCGAATGCAAATGTTTAAACAAATTCATGGTTTTTCTCATCCTGGAATAAAAAGCACCATCAAACAGATGACAGAAAAATTCATTTGGCCAAATATAAAGAAACAAGTTGATGAATGGGCAAAGGCATGCATTAGATGCCAAAAATGCAAGGTCAATAGGCATACTAAATCTAAATTTGGAGCTTATCAGATGCAAGATTCAATGTGATACATATTTATTTAATTGGCCCACTACCACCGTCAGAAGGCATAATTTACTGTATGACCGTCATTGACCGTTTTTTTTTTTTGCTGGATGGAAGCAGTTACTTTTCCAGAAATCACAGCTGAGATAGTGTGCCAAGGCCTTTTACGAGCACTGGATTTTCAGATTTGGAGTACCAGTAAAAATAATTACAGATGCACAGAACCTTGAAGGGTGCTTTAAAAGCACATAACCACATAAAATGAACTGAATCACTGCCTACTGTACTTCTTGGATTAAGAGCTGCTCTAAGACCCGCCAGTAATCACTCCATATCTCAAGTGGTGTATGGGTCAAATATCAAATTGCCAGGTGAATCTAAAATTGATCCTGAAACCTTTGTCACCACTGATGGAAGAGCTGAAACCAACTCCATCTAAAACTTTAAGATATCAAAAGATTTTGTGCATAAAGATTTAAGATCTTGCTTCCATGTATTTGTGCAAGTTGACAGGGTTAAGAGAGCACTTGAACCACCGTATGAAGGACCCTCTCCTGTGTTGGGAAGAAGTGAGAAATATTTCACAGTGCAAGTGAAGGGCAAGAATGTGGATAGGCTGAAACCAGCTTATATGTTAGTGACAGACCCAATACCTCACAAAGTAGCAACTCCTGTTAAACAACCAGATGAGCATGCAGAGCAAGAGGACCCTCACCTCTCATCTGATAATCAAAAAATTTCTAGGTATGGTCGGACGATAAAACAGCCAGTAAGGTTTAAGGATTAAAATGTTGTGTACATAGCTTGCTAATTATTTTTTGTATAAAAATTTATGAAGTTTTAATTATACTTTAAATATGTAGATGCAAAAAACAATCACCATATTATATTGTTTTTTGCAAATTTTGCAAGTATAATACAATAATAGAAATATAATTTCATGCTGTTATTCATGACATTGAATTTAGCGTTGTTTTGTAAGAATGTAAGCAAGAAAAGAGTATTTAAGCTGTATTTTAATAAATTGCTTGTGTAATATTTTTTGTATATAATTTTTTTTTTTTACTATAATGAGTATCAAAATTTTAATGCAAGGTGTGGCCTATTCAGAATTTAAGAATTCTGTACAACTACAAAGATTTAAAAGTTGTGGATATCTTGTTGAATTTGAGTATCTTGTATGCTTCATAATTAAAATGTGTGTGCTTATTTTACATATTGCATTTAACTGGTATTGCATCATAACACATGTTATGATTGTGTAGTACAAATGGAAAAATTAAATTACTTATAAATGCACATTACATTTATTATTCAGAGTTGAAATTGTTATTTTGTGCATAAATGTTGAATATTTTTCCAATAACAATTCCTAACACATTGATGTTCTCGTTCAATTATGCTTATTTTGAAAATAATATTAAGTTCTGATACTTTAGCTCACATGATTCAATGATTGCTTAAGTGTTTTCTGTTGCAATTCTCTGTTGTAAAAGAGCATGGAGATTCTTTTTTATGTCATTGTAAATAATACTAAATTGAGATAATGTAGCAAGCAGGAATGTTGAAAGTGTGTCATATTGAATATATATATATAAGAATCATTGCATGCATTATGTAAGTTAAATGTTATTTTTGTTTATTTTCTCCTTAGGTTCCATACAATAAGTTGAATTTTATTAAGTAATTGCCAGAACATGCCTTTCCATGTATTTTCTGTATATCGTAACTTTGTCACTGGCAAGTGAGTAATGTAACGGCAAATAATAATTATTGATTTTTACATTATATAATATAAGTTTTTAAAGCATTGTTGTAATTTTTAAATATTTTCCGTTAACTCATTGCAATAATATTTTTGGCTGTTAACTGAAAATGTAACCTGATTTCCCCTCAGGGGCTAACCTTCTTTAGGTGGGTACGGGTGTCCCAATCCCGAGGTACTCAGGGATCTTTACACTTTCTTCTCTTTTCCTCTCCCCTATCCTTTTTCTTTCCCCCTTCTCACTTTAAATCCCCCTTCCCCTTCTGTTTTCTTCATTCTTCCATCCCTCGATGGTAAGCGAGGGAGCTCTCCATGAGAAGCTGTCGCCGCTCTGTTTGCTTCTTGCTTCTCATGGACAGCCAAAGACCCCACGTGTTCGCCGTGCGTGGCGACCCTTTAGACGGGTGGTACATTTCGGTTCCTGATGTATCAATCGGCCGGTATCCCAGATATTTGACTGGGCTGCTCAAGGGGATCAAGCGAATGGGTCACTCCTTGAGCTTGGCGTTATGGGTGGTCACTGACCCCGGGGGTGACTCTCAGCATATAGGTTCCAGCTAGCACCATGGTAAGCGCCGAGGCTGGAAATGTCTGGAGCCGGTGGCTGCCATCCCTTGTTGGGCTCCGTGGTGGGCGGTGCCGTCGAGCCTGAACTTTTGTCTTTTTTCACAAACCGATTCCGATAAGTCAATTAACGTTGCACAAACTGAGCTTACGAAGTTTTTCCAAAATTTTGTTATACATGGTAAAGACGATAAACTTAAAAACATGTCGTCTATTTTGATACAAAAGTATATTCAAAGTATTACTGGGAACGTCACATCTGTAAAGAAGCTTAGATCTGGATATTTGTTAATAGAGTCTGCGACGCCGAAACAATCAGAGCAACTTCTAGCAATAAAGAATTTCGGTGATGCCCCAATAGAAGTATCTGGTCATAAAACTCTGAATTATACCAGAGGTGTCGTATCTAGTATGGACCTTATTATGGTGAGTGATGAAGAATTTGTTTCTGAACTGCAGTCATTTAGAGTAACAAGTGCACGCCGTATAACATTAAAAAGAGATGGTAAAATAATTCTAACTAAGCATGTTATTTTAACCTTTGCTACTCATTTGCTTCCCAGAAAGATAACAGCTGGGTTTATAAGTTGCGATGTACGTCCTTTTGTGCCAAACCCGGTACGTTGTTTTAAATGCCAGAGGTTTGGACATACAAAAACTAGTTGCCGCGCTTTTTCCTCTCGCTGTTCACAATGTTCTGAAATTGGCCATGATGACACTGCTTGCACAAAGCCCGAAAAATGTGTTAATTGCAACGGTAGTCATCCTGCTTATTCTAAATCCTGTCCCAAGTGGAAGATTGAAAAGGAAATCCAGACCATTAAAATTTCTAGAAATATGTCTTTTGCAGAAGCTAGGAAAATAGTTGAAAGTCGAACTCCAAAGGAAAATCTCCCATACAGTACAGCTTTAAAAAGGACGACTTGTTCAAGTATGCAAACTGAACCGATACAAATTCAAGAAAACAGTAGTCCATCACAAACAATCTCGAAGCCTTTCCCTTCTCCATCAAATGAGGAATACATTACCATCAAACTGAAAGACTGGCTTGAAATAGTAAAATCTAACAAGTCTTCCATAATTAAAGAAAAAAAAACATTACAAAAAACCAAAAAACTTTAAAAACTGTTCCACAAAAGAAAAAGAAGAATCTTTCCATTCAAAACCAAAATGAACAGAAAGAAAAGATAAACGTCAATAGTAAGGATGTTGAGTTGGAAATTCATCCATCCGATGAATCTCTCAGCGAAATGGATCTGAGCGATGAAGCTAGAGTTGGCACAGCCAAGCCAAAAGTTTTCAAATCTAAATTCTTCGGGAAACCGAAATGACAAATATCAATTTAGTCTCTTGGAATTGCCATGGTTTTCAAGCTCATAAAGTGGATATCAAATGTATTATTAACAAATATCAACTTGGGAATACAAGAAACATATTTGACTCCACGTGTCTTAAAAACTATGTTCTTCGAAGAAAAGATAATGAACAGAATTCCAGAGCATCTGGCGGAGTTGCATCTTTAACTAAACGTCATTTGCCAAGTGTTGAAGTTGTTTTAGACACAAATTTACAGGCAATTGCTGTCCAAATTCAGTTGAAAGTTCTAACAATTTGCTATTTATACCTGCCCACAAATGAACAACGACATTTGGATCAATTAATAGAACTTTTTTTTCTCCTAGGTGATTTAAACGGACATAATCCTATCTGGAATAATGATGGAAGGCAAATAGAAAAACTGATTGATGATCATTGTCTCTGTATACTTAATGACAATAATCCCACTCACTTTCATTAAGTTAGCAAAACATCTTGCACCTTGTTCTCCTTCCCTTACACCCTACTGGAAATTTTCCGTGGACTCAAATCTATACAACAGCGATCACTTTCCTATTGTATTGACGTACATGCACAATGATTTTTTATTTCCAAAAAGACCTGCGAGATATAATATTAGTAAAGCAAACTGGCCATTGTTCAATTCGATATGTCAACTTACACCAGATATGATTGATGATACTTCTATTGATTTGGCAGTCAAGCTTGTAACCGAACATATAATTGCAGCAGCAGATCTCAGTATTCCTAAAACATCGGGGAAATTACCAAAGCTATGCAAACCGTGGTGGAATGACAAATGTGAAAACTGTAAAAGAGCACTAGACAAAGCATGGAATACCTTCAGGAGATACCCTACCACCCAAAATCTCATTAAATTTAAAAAAGCAAAATCTGAATTTCGTAGAATCCGACGCATTAGTCAGGGGCAATCCTTTCATTTGTATGTCACTTCCATTCAAGGACAAATACCTTCTAAAATCATGTGATACAAAATAAAAAAAGATTTTTGGCTGTTACTCAAATTCAGATAAAATATCCTTTTTAAAATTGAACGGACGAGTAATTTCTAATACAAAATAAATTGCTAATCTAATTGGACAAACTCTTTCTAACATATCGAGTGAAGAATTTTATCCAGAAGATTTTATTGCTTTTAAAAAACAGACAGAGAAACAAACTTTAGATTTTCTACCGTCATATGGGGAGGAATATAATACTACTTTTAAATTTCACGAATTGAAAAATGCATTAAAAAAGTCCCACTCTACATCACCGGGACCTGATAGAATACATTATGATATGCTGAAACATCTAGGCGATTCGTCATTGCGGGTATTCCTAACTTTATTTAACAGAATTTGGATAGAAAGATTCTTCCCAACCTGCTGGCAAAAAGCAATAATAATTCCTATTCTCAAACCTGGGAAAGATCGGCAAGATCCCTCTAACTACAGACCAATAGTCCTTACTAGTTGCCTCAAGAAACTAATGGAACGTATGGTAAGTCACAGACTGATGTACGTCTTAGAAGAGAAAAACTGGATTTCCTCTTTCCAAAGCGGTTTTCGCAAAAAGAGAAGTACATTGGATAATGTACTAAAATTGGAGACTGCTATCAGAGAGGCTTTTGTAAGCAAAAAACATCTTGTATCTATTTTCTTTGATATGGATAAAGCCTTTTACCGAACCTGGCGTTATGGCATTTTGAAAGATTTATTTAACTTGGACTTAAAAGGGAATCTACCAATTTTTGTACAAAACTTTTTGAGAACAAGGATCTTTCAAATTCGTGTTGGTGATATTTTATCAGATACTTTCATTTAGCATGAAGGTGTTCCTCAGGGTAGCGTACTAAGTGTTTGACTGTTTATCATAAAGATGAATGGGATTGTTTCGAAAATCTCACCATTTGTACATACTTCACTTTATGTCGATGACATCCAGATACAAGAGAGTTTGGATTTCATTCAAAAACATTAACAAACATCCATAAACAATATGATGAACTAGGCTTTGAAAAATGGGTTTGTTTTTTCTTCTCAGAAAACGGTTAGCATTCACTTCTGCAAGCGACGTGGCCTTCATGCAGATCCAGAGCTCCGACTGAATGAGTCGGTCATTCCCAAAATTAGTGAGAAAAAGTTTTTGGGCGTGATATTAGATATCACGCTCTCATATTCAAAACTTGAAAAGAAAATGCCTTCAAATGCTAAATATTATAAAAGTCCTATCAAACACCTCTTGGGGAGCAGATAGAGCCTCTTTGATGAGGATATATAAATCACTGACTACGGGGCACCCATTTATGGCTCAGCTGCCAAATCTACCTCTAAATTGTTAGACTCCAGGACTTCGTATAGCTACAGGAGCTTTTAGAACATCAGAGTTTACAAGTGGTGAGGCGGAAACGACTTTTATAAAATTAATACCATCCACTGTGAAGCAAGGTTCTATATACGGATCGCTATGCTCTAGGATTACGCCAATAGGAGAGATTTGACCTGAAGACTTCTGTTGAACTGTTGCAAACATTCGTGGGGGCGGGAGTCGTCTTTCAGTTTTGTAGAGGATTTTATGCACTTCCTGAAACCATCAACATCAGGCGTGATGTTTCAGAAATTCTTTTATGAACGTAGTATCATTCTTTTCAACCTGTTTATACGGATGGTTCGAAATGTGGTAACAATGTTGGCTCAGCAGCTGTTTTTCGTAATGTAGTAATATCCGAAAGACTTCACCCTTTCTGTTCTGTTTTTACATCCAAACTTTATGCAATATATCTACGCCTTCAAAAAATTGCAACCTCATCCCCCTCTAAATTTATTATATATACTGACTCTAAAATTAGTATTGCAGCTTTTAAGAATGTGTCGTCGGAAAGTCATCCCTTAGTTCTAAATATCTTGCACATATATAATTTGCTAAAAAATAATTTCACAATTAAATTCTGTTGGATTCCTGCGCATGTTGGAATTTGGGGAAATGAAAAAGCTGACAAGGCAGCAAAAAGCTCAACCCTGCTTAAGGAAAATTTTGTTCCATTATCCGTTGCATTACAAGCAATAAAAATAATTCAAAGTAAATTCTGGCAAGCTACGTGGGAAAAGCTACAAATAAACTTTTTCAAATACAGCCATCTGTCAAGGGTTTCAAAAGTAAAATTCTAACTAGAAAGAAAGATGTCATTATCACGAGACTTCGAATAGGCCACACCTATTTGACCCCAAAACATCTTTTGCACACTGATCATGCACCACTTTGTGATAAATGCAATTGTGTTTTAACGGTTAAGCATATTCTGTGTGAATGCCAAGTTTTTAGTACACAACGACAAGTCCATTTTGGAGCAACTGTTTTCAACTTAAATGACATTTTAGGAGATAACTCTCATCCAAATATTTTTACTTTTTAAAAAGATATTCAAATTTTACATCAGATTTAATTGTATCTTTTTCTGAAAATGCTTTAATTTTTAACACGAAACAACAAACCATGTTTAACAAATGTTTGGCGCAGAATGAACGAATCTGGTCCTTGCGCCATAAAAACCAACTAACTAACTATAACCTGATTTGTTGTGAAAAACGTGCTAGCGCGCGGCTTGATTCTGGCATTGCTGTGATAACTTGTAAGACATCGACGTCCGAAATTTCCCAAATAAACTACTAGGAATTTAGCTCAGAAATAGTGGTGGAAATTATTTTTATTCTAATTTATATTGATTCTTTCAATTAAGTTACTGAATCTCAATAGTAACTAGGCAGTAACTTCTAAGGTGCTATAAATTTATTTATTAAAAACTCAAACCAACTGTAGTGAAGGTTATTTGTTTACTACTTTTCACATAATATACTGATATAATAGAGAAAAAAAATCATACCATTGGGAATTCGTCTTCGTACTGTATATAATTTGGAAACAGCTGGTGATGAATTCGAGGTGCATCTGTAGCTTGCTTTATGTTCTCACCCAACCACAGTGTACGAATGATGCCCTTAAATAAAATTATTAAAAATAATTTCTAAAATCACTCTTTTATTTGTGTACTAAAAAGTAAAATGCTTTATTTTAATTATTTTTAACTTCTCAGCCTTTTATTAACAATTCATTATTATAGAATCTTGAAATCAATTTTCTTCAAATTCAGTCAAATTCACTTTTCAAAATTTCAATTTCAATTAGATATCTCTTCTCTGGAGAAATCAAACATTAAAGTAAGATTGATCGATTAGAGGATGATTATGTTTTGAAAATATAGAAATATGTATTTTCTTTCTGAATACACTCAACCTGAACATACTGAATACAAGAAAGTTTAAATAAAGTCAAGGTGAATAAATGCATAGAAAAAAAAACACGAATAAGAAAACACACTGAATTTTGGGTGTCAGAATGAAAAAATATACTTAGTATTTGAGTAAAAAGGATACATGCACATCATTATTCATATATTTGTGATATGAAGGGTTTCGATTCAGAAAAAATTTGTACACATCCTATATTATTATACACACTTACTTGTATTACACATGTTTTGTATGTTTTAAAAACTTAATAAAAAATTATTTTATACAAAAACATCTGATTGCAACAAAAATTATTCATTTTTATACAAATATTCATTTAATCTTTCATGTGAATCATGACAATTTTGCTTCCATATCTTTTCTTTGCATTGTGATCTTTCTATTTTGAACAACAGTTTCTAATAAAATATGAAAGAGAATTAGAAGTATCTCGTCAAGTGAATATATTCTTTTATACACACATTAGTTTAAGGTAAGGTTGTTGCCACAATCTTTAAGGAATAAAATCTTAAGGAATAAAATTTTTCCAACATTTCAAGTTTATTAAATCACTAAGATTTTTAAATCGGCTCTATGGCTAAATATATGGCACATTTTTTGAGCAAATCCTTTCACAAAATTTATTAATAAAGCATTCAAACAACATTTTAGGATAAGGTTGTGAATGAAGCATCTTTTCAGAAGATCTAGTGAACATCTGAGGATGCATGGAATTGGAATTCCCGTAAAGGGGTAATAAACTTTAAAATAAAAGATAAAACTTTACAAAATTTATGGAATGTTATTACTTTATAGAGCCATTTATGAGCATGTCAGAATGTTAGTGTTTTATATAGATGCAAATAAGTGTATCACTGAAATGCTGAATAATGCTTCAGTTAGGACAGAGGGTAAAGTAATAGTGAAGTAATTATAGTACACAGAGGATAAACATCAAAAGTATCAAAACATAGAAAAAATACATAACAGCATTTTTATTGCTTTAAGTTTTTGGGTTAGCCACTGTATCATTAACCCCCTCCCCTCCCCCCCAGATATTCTACCATTTCAGTGCAAATAACGGTAAAAAGTTAGTTTTTTGCACTCAAACAAAAATCATTAAATTACAAGGAAAAGTTTAAATTAAAAGGCTACAGCTATTACAAATCCTATAAAATGTGTATTCTAACTTAAATTTAAATAAGGACGTAAATTATTATTATTATTTTTCGAATGAGCAGAATCTTTGCAATTTAATAAAAGTAAGTATAATACAGGAAAGAATATATGGTAAAAATTTCAGACCGGCATCTGCATCATCATTGAAAAAATTTCTTTGAAAAAAAAAGGGGGGGGGTGCAGGTCTAGTTAAAATATATTTATACTTGTTTTACTATTAATCAGATTGGTTTGGTTTAGTTGTATTAACGTCCCGTTTGAAGCAACACTTGGGCTATTTTGGGACGGACCTCGTAATTTTGAACCGCGGTCAGATGACGAGGACGACACCTGAGCTGGCACCCCCCTCTCCACACCAGCGGGAGGACGTTTGGTCAGGACGGATTTAATGTGCAACTGACCCCCTTACACGACGGTTCCTCGGTGCAATCGGGTCTCGAACCTGAAACCCACCGGTTCCGAAGCCGAGACCTTACCACCAGGCCACCGCGGCCTTACTATTAAACAGAATTCACAGAGAGGTAACAATTCCTATTCCAGAAGTGTCATTTTACAATTTTAAATGGTATCTTTGTAACCCTTTTTCAGAAAAGAATTAGTGAAACTTAAATGTGAAAGTAACATTTTGCTTAAACTATTGTGCTTTAACGCTATTTTCACTTACCATTTTTTTTCATATTAAATTATTTTGCTTTCAAAATTTACTTAGCAGTTTAAAAAAAACATTAAATATTTTAATTCAAAACTTTCCTCACATATTAATGGTTTTTTTTACTAAAAAGTACATTTACCACATAACAACTGAAGACAATCCTTTTATTGTATTTAGTACTAGCCGCCTTTGGCGACCAGCCGGTTCGCCAGTATTACCGCTACAATTTTCAATTAAATATTTCAAATAACTTGGCTCTTAATATCTTCTCAAACTAAACATTTTTAATCTCCAAATTTTGATAGTCATACCAAACTTATACTGATCGTTTCGTTCAATTTACTATATATATTTTCCTAATTTGTTGCCATTTCCGGGAAAACCAACTAGAATTTAAAGTGGAAATGCTGAAATTGCAATTAATGTTAAGATATTTTTTAATGAAACGAAGCGTTTCATTTTATTTATCATTTTTATTGTTATTAATTAATTAATTATTATTATTATTGAATATGAATACTGCAAACAGAATCGCTCGGTATTTAAGTCTTATGTCAACTACAAAATATTTTTCATAATTTATGCAATATCTCAAAGAATAATTCAACAAAAATTTCTCAGATTCAGCATAAAATTCAGTTTTTAGTTTTGCTTTCAAAGGGATTGAAATGAAATCAATAATAATATTTTGTTCCGGCCTATAAATATATTTCAAAAATTATGAAGTCTAAATTTAATGCAGTAACGTATCATGTTCTGAGAAATATTCTGGACACACCAAATTTTAAATAAATGAATGAATGTTTCTATTTTCCACGATCAACTAAGACTTATTTATGAAGTTTTAAATGTTAAAAATTTAGAAAAACTCAACATTTTCATAATCTTAGGCCAATTAATCTTGAGAAACCTGCGCGCTGATTGGCGTATTTTCTTTGAAATGATCGATGGAAAATCTAAAATTATCCTTTTTTTTTTTATTGAATAGTGATATTCAAATTTTCATAAATCAGTCAGTTTAAGTGATTGATTTAGTTGCTTGGAAATTAACTCTTTTTATTTAAAATATTAGTGTTTCAAGAACATTTTGTTAATCGTGATTTCCACAGCAGAAGCTTTATGTAAAATCAAAAATTCATTATTTATTAGAGCATTTATTGAATCAAGTTACATAAAATATAATCATTTTCCATTTAGACCATTTTAGCAGATCTGTGTCTTACTAAAGGTTTACAAATTAGCTGTGTGGCCCTGATTTGAATGGATATCATGTTCATATTAAACAAAACTTGCCTTAAAATAAAACTGATTTATTGGATTAATAATATAGAGAGTATAAAAGATCATAAAATAATTTTTCTTGAAAATATTTTTTAGAAAAAATATTTCATATTTGTTTCATTTCCTACAGACACGTGCCGAAAATTATATTTTTGCAGATTTCATTACCAAAAAGATTTAATTTATTTTTAATTGAAGCTTTAATCAATGTGATGGCAACACTTTGAAAAAAGCTAATTCTTTCCCATGAATGCGAAACGTGCTCATGCAGCTTAAATTTTATTTTTATTTTGTACGAAAAAAATTGTTGAAAAATATAGTTAAAATATCTATTTAAAAATTCATTAAAAATAGAAATTTAATTTTAAGGTTAAAACATTGGTATCATTTAAAAGGTAAATTTTTGATCTTTAACTTCATGTAAAAATCTTTTTTGTGCAGTAATATTTTCGGAAGTTATAGCAGAAACACGCCAAAATTTCGCTTAAATTTTTGAATAAATAAAATTCTAACTAAAAATTCGAAAAAATAACCCCCAGGTGCACATTCCCGTCCTCAAGGTATGCACGTGCCAAATTTGGTAGCTGTAGGTTGAATGGTCTGGCCTGTAGAGCGCCAACACACACACATTGAGCTTTATTATAAGTACAGATTACATTTTCAAAATAATTATAGTTTCAATTATAATTATAGTACAGTGTCGCTTCTTTGAATATGGCTAAAATTATTATAGAATTTAAATTTTGTATTACACATTCAAAGAAAGAAATGGGGGAAAAAAGACAATACACTTTTATGGTTAGACAGGAAATCAAATCCCTATTAGATAGAGAAAAGCTACTAATCCTCCATTTGGCATGTTATTATGCATCTAATACGAATCGTGCTGATCCCTTACGTGACGAGTTCTTTTTTTACTCATTTTAAATAATTTTCACTTTGAAAGTATTTTTATAAGTAATTTTTTTTATTTCAGTATCTAAATAAAATAAGCAGCGGCTTAGTGGTAAATTGAGCAATTCTGGAAATCTTTGACCTGCTTGATAACGTTGGGGAGGAAGGAAAAGCAGAGGATCACTTCACATATATTTTTTACATATTATTTCCTATTTTTGCATTTAAAATGCATATTTATTATATTTCGGTAATGAAATCGTGAAAAAATGTAAATAATGACACAATGTATATTTACAATTATAGCTGTGAAACTGTCATATTGTTTTCCTGTTCATTTTAGGCCCGTAGTAAGGAAGAGAGTTTTGCAGATATTTCAATGGACACAATGACTATGCGCGACGATGCCTTATTAGAAGAATTTCGGAGATAATTTTAGATTTTTCGATGCCTTGAGAAAAAAACCTACATTAAATAAGCGAAGTCGAGTGAATTATCACTTTGGCGAGTGATCGCGGAGCAAGCTCTCTAGCTGCCATTGTATTGTGTATCTATTTAATTAGTTATTTTTAGTTTGAGTATGTATTATTGATTTCTGAAACTGCTGTCTTTGTGTATGCTTCAGTCGTGTTTTATTATTTGTGCTTCATATCCTCTTGTCGAATAAAATATCACTGTCGGTTACCGAATTTCTTAGATTTAACACGAACGACAGATTTCTATATCATTACTTTACATATAATTTTTAATTTTGTGAAATGTTATTCTGCTAAAACATTTTATGAGGTATCCATTATTATTAAAGTAAAAAACGAAGAACGTTGCAAATCATTTAATTGCACGTCTTATTTGATATTCATTTTTGGGCATTTCATCGACCTGAGCAGACAAAGATTGAAATCTCCCCCCCCCTCTCTCTGCGTGTGTGTGTGTGTGGATAGGTGCTTTATCTATTAAATAATCGATTCAAAATTCATACAATTACAAGAAATTTTTATTAAATACTGGTTATTTAATATATATGAAATGCAACAAACTTCCTATGTAGATTTGAAATCAAAAATTATAGTCTGTGTATGGATAAAATATGTTTCTATTTTTCTTTTAATTGTAAACTCTTTTTCCAGCAGTGCTGTTTCGAGCTGAACACTAATTTTAACTCCTTCCTATCACTACTTGGCAGTGGCTTAGTATTTTCACTGATTCAAAAATTATCAAAAGGGACGATTAAACTAAGCATGCGCTTAAAGATGTATCTGGCATTTTTTTCCCGATTTTTTTTTTTTTTTTTTACCTTGTTAAAAATATTTAAAAAGTAAGACTGAGAGGTATCTCTGCTCCAATTTATGCGTGAAAATGAGTTCACATTTTAAAGTAAAAAAGAAATTCTCTGCTTACCATGGCTGATGCTGTGATGATTCTGGTGCCTCCAGCTCCCCCGACCACCATGCGGACATCTCCATTTCCATCGATGACTAGAGCCGGACACATGGAAGAGAGGGGCCTCTTGCCCGGAACAATGTAATTGGCGGGGGATGGAGGCACTCCGAAATAATTAGTGATGTTGGGAGACGAGAAGTCATCCATTGCATTGTTTAGAATGATGCCTGTTTTGGGGGATCTGCATAAGCTGCCAAAACTATGGAAATTAAGTTGAAAAACAAATTTTTATTAGTACACTAAAAAGCAAAATGGTTTCAGTTTTCTACTTTTTAACTTCTAGTTTGTAAATCATTATGAAATCAAAATTAATTTCATGAATCAATCACCTTAAAATTAAATTCTAGCTCATTAGAAAGTAATAAACATGAATTATAATCTCATCCTAACGAAATGAAGTCAAATAAAAGAATGTAAATTATCATTCTTTATTTGCTTGTAGGGATGGTGCAAAAATATGTAGCACTCCAAAGAAAAAAAAAGGCGCCTTTTATTAAAATAAATATTTATACACATAACTAAGCATAACATAATGAAATATAAACTAATTTGATGAACGTTACGTTAACATAACGTTTAAATTATCAACATGCATCGACAATTCACCAACCAATAATAAATTAACATTTACATTAATTAACACATTTATAGTTGAATTGTGAATGTATGAGAGGACAGACTTATATGACTGGTAATTGGCATATTACATATGCATTGTTAAAATTTAAAAAAAAAGATTCAGACTACATGTTTAACCATTTTATAAATATAGCTATATGCAGCTACTGGACCCAATGCGTCAGATACCTAAACATGCCTTTGGTTCTTAAATTACAAAAGAAACGAAACCAGAGAACAGAAGAGGAAATTTGAGTGCATGAAAATATGCCAGTGAAAGGAATATGACTAGATAAAGTGCCAAGATTTAAGGATGAAAAAAAAAATGCTTCTAAATGCTGATTACCAGGATAGAATTCCAAGACTAGTGTAGTATGTATAAAATATTTGTGTATAATAATTTCTTCGAAAAATATCATTCTAGATTATATATATATATATATATATATATATATATATATATATATATATTTAATATCAGTAATTTTTAAAATTAAATTCTTTGTAAATCTTTATTAATAATAATTTATCATTGCATCTAATACGTTAGTACTTATTTTTTAAGTTATTTTAAACTAATTTGATTATTTTAATGAACTGAAAATTTTCCGTACTTCATTGAGATCTGAGGCCCACATACATGCACCTTAAATTAAAAGCCATCTAAAATATCAGTTTCAGAAATTGTTTTTTTCTATGATTTTTGATGGCACAGTATGTATGTATGTAGAAACCATGAAAAGGTATTTATATTGTTATTAACTTCATGCCTGAATAGGTTATACAGAAAATAGTTTGGCTTTAAAACTAAAAATATTTTCTATATGAATGCATGAAAAAATAGCTAAAAAATCAAAAATAAATTTAAGTTCTTGCTATCAGTTCTTTAGGTACCAAATAAGTTCTGTTTAATAATGTTTTAAAAACAAAGCGCAATTAATTACCAACATTATAGGCAATTAGACTGAAGGCTAAAGTCTCTAATACCAATATCCATTAAGATAGTGTTTTAATACCTATTGAGGACAAATCCAGGCAGTTACAGGGTGTATGAAATGTAAAATTATCAGATACAATCACGTATCAATATCAATCTATTCCCGATATTGCAAAACCAGATATCAAGTAAAACGAAACTTCACTTCAGTACAAGAATTTACTCTCCCCAAGTAGCTGGTTTCTTTCAAATGGGGGAAAAGACTTGTTTGCGTTTTGCACGCGTATCAGCATTCATCTGCACTTGATACAGAGAAACCGAGTATTAAGACAATCCTACTAAAAACTAAATGCTAATGATAATAATAAAAATGATATTTTAAAATCTAAATTAAACCCTAAATAATTTTCAAAGTTTTACCTTAATTTAGCCCATATTAAGTTCTTTCTAAAATGTTCTCTTATTTTCTGATCCAATTCTATCTTTTTTATTTAATCAATGCAACAGAAGCTCCGTAAAATTGGTGACATTGACAAGTTCCCAAACACCGAGTGAAGGGATAAAAATTTGTTGATCTAACACATTCTTTCAAAAGATCCCTATAATTCTCCTACCTAAATCGACACGTGTAAAGAAATCCCTATCAAAATCTCACAGTATATAATCATGGGGATAATATTTCACTAGCTTTTCCTCATTTCGCTCTAGTGTTGTTCTGTGTTGATGCGCTCGTCGCTTCTGCTTATACATAAATTATATCTCCCGGGATGGAAGAAAAGCGAAACTTAAAATACGAACGTGTCTTCTCTCTCTTCGGCCTCTGCTAATAAAATTATGTTTGTATAAATATACAAGCACATTTTTTAAAATTATAAATGAAAATGCAAAATATAATAATTTGAAATTTTTGCTGCATACTTCTTTCATTCAATTTTATATGCTGATTTGCATTAAGAAAAAACCCAAAATAGATGTTAGATTTTCACTCAATTTCAAAGCTAATTATGCATTTATTTCAAAACATACAAAACTAAACTCATTCTAGGCTAGACTGCATACTGAGTCGAACATGCCATTTGTTCACTGTGTCTCACAATTCTTCCTCTTTCCAAACAATCTTTTCCCATATTGCAATGATTATATCCACCCATATTTAGTGTTTCACTTTTTCCTACATTATTTATTGCTTACATTTGCCACATTAAATCCCCCCCCCCATAGAGGCAAAAAAAAAATAAAAAAAATGAGAATCGAGAAAATCAAATTAAATACAGAGACCAAATGAACCACTTTTGTGCAAGGAAACCAGGCAGTTGCGCAATAATCAATATTAAAAGTGACATAATCAACTGCGAGGCATCACATTACATCGAGAGTTCCCAAACAGTTCTTGGTTTTGAATAAAAAGTCAAATCGGACAACACAATTTGGATGGATGGATATTTCTGTGGGATTTCGTTCAGTTATATTCATATTCCATTTTGAAAGAAGACGAGCACTATTTTGAGACAGACATTATCTCTTAAAACGGATCAGATAAAGAAGACGAGACAAGACCCTTTCTTCGAACTTCTGAGCCAAGGCGAGACATTCGAACCGACAGATTTAACATATGAACCAAGGTCACTAATAAGACGGTTATTAGATGGAATCGAGCGGAAACATTCGAAAAATCCCCGCAGTTCATTTCTTTGTAAACAAATGTGAACATAAATCGTACTATGTGTTGATAGTGCTGGTGACCGAGACCGCATCTCCATTAGCTGCCAGAACGGATACATGGGCCGTGCCATGATCGAAGCTTGTCTCCATTTCCGGTTTGTAGTAGGAGCTGGGAAAGGTAGTATCATCTGATATTTGTTCCCAAATCGACTTTGCATATTCCTTTGATTGTAAATTTGCAACGAGCTGAAATAAAAAAAAATGAAATAAATAGAAGTAAAATTTCACAAATAGTACAACGTATAAAAAAATTCTATAAGGGATAGAGCTGCTTATAATTGGGTGTTTCCTTCGCAGAAAATATCATGCGTCATTTTATGAATCGTTCACACAAATGCCGGTTAAAAACTCCCTTTTTTTCAATGCCTTTCAATGGAATTTCCTCTTGAAGCCAATTCTTTATAAGAGAAAAAAGTAACAGGGAAGACAAAATGGTCACTTGAATATGTTGAGAGGACGCTTCATCGTCGCGGTCTCGAAAGGCCGCAGTCACGGATGAAATCACTCTGCGTATGTGAACGGAATAAAGCGTGTCTAATGAGTTCAGTGATAACCATGGCTTGTTAATTTGCATTTGGACAATATTTGAGCATTGGAGTAGTTTCTGGGCTCCAATTTTTGCCCATCCATTCTATGAAACATTATTGTTAGCATACATTAAAAGCTGTTTCTATTTAAAGAAAAAAATCATTTTACCTTTTACAGTTTTTACTAAATGAACATATTATGAATGTTTTTTTAAAAATAGATTTATTCGTCTCTGAGTTGCCTTTCGAATATTTATTTTTTTAATCCTTCTTTACAAATTATTTATAACATAGACAAAAAAAAAAGCGTTTGGAAGTATTTACAACTTGTTTGATAAAGTTTATAGTTTTTAGAGATGTTTCGAGATTAAAGAGTTTCTTTGGTGTAACGGATATTCTCTGTTTTATCGAAAATGAAGTCGCAGTCGATAAGAGGACATTTGCAGTGTAACATTACATATAAAATATTTCATATGTTGAAAACGTTTTATAAATATTTAAAAAATGCATTTATTTACAAGCGTCCTGATATTCTGCCGTACGACAAATAAATCAGACCAGACCAGATAGAATACGAACGGAATCATATTCTATCTGGTAGCTAAAATATTGATTGATTTTATTTAATCACTTATGCATAAATTGACATTCATTGTTCTTTTAATAAACTATTTTTGAGTTTCAAATTGGGATAGAAATTTAAAGAGAGAAAGATTCTGGGAAGCAAGCAGACTCATAAATAAGTCCTTTTAAAAAAATATTTACGCGAAAAGACTGTAAACGATTCTAACGCCAAATGTGATCGTGGCACAGAGATGAAAAGAATGAAAGCAGATATTAATGGCAACCTCTTGTGAAACGGGCGTATGGTGACGACAGAAGAAATCAAAGGCAGGCAAAAAATAAGAGTAGGATGCGAAATCGGGGGAATAGAAATATGCTAAAGTCCGAAACTATCTCAAGAGCCTGTATAAAGAAGTAAGTCAAAAGAGATGGACTGCAATGGAAACTTTTAGAAGCGCAACATATCCAAAGTGACAGAGAACAACGCTGCCATTTCAGAGCAATGACTCGTCTCGTAACGCGATCTTTGGTGATGAATCGCGGTAACGTACCAGAAAACAAAATGTATCACTTGAGAGCGCCTCTCTTTCCGACCCATTCAAACCAAATTTGGATACAAATGACAATTGCAGCCACAAAATCCCATACTAGATTTCATATATTGAAGTCATCGCTTAGACATGCTTATGAAAGTGCAGAAAAATAAACGATCAAACTCCCATACGGATCTAGTTCCAAATGATATGTATTAGATGTTAAATCTTTATGCTAAAATTCATTCACCTAGCTCCCTTTATTTTTCATGTCATGATTATCCTATTAACTTATATTAAGACAAACGGACAGACAGACTTCCACTGAATGGATTTTGTTTAAAATCTGAGAGCAATCTACAAGTTGGAGGAAATAACACACACCAAATTTCACCCGTTTAATGCCCTGTTTTTGAATGACCATACACTCTCTCTCTCTCTCGAAGACCTAAAAAGCGGGGATTAGTTGAAAACTCGAATTCGAATTCTTGACGATTATAATACATTGCATACGAGAAAATAGACAACAAGAAACTTCCCATCAAAAGTCGTAGGTTCACCTGTACCAAAACTGAGCTATTATCCACACTTCGGAAAGCCAGTCCCAAGTTTAAAGAAAAAGAGATAGTTGCATAGAATTGGATGGTTACAGGTCAATAAAATTATTTTTTCGCTTAGCAGATCCCTAACATGCAATGCTAGGACTAATGATGCAGTTCCAATTCGGTTTCAGGGAAGTATTATATAAAGTGGAGCAGCTCAGAAGATTAACCAAGTTGACCAGTGAAGGATTTAATCACGCTTCATCGACACAGCTAAGATCAGATCAACCCAGTCAATTGCCTTTTGGATTTGACAGGTTAATATATGAAACAGATGAGATGGATATTCCAATAAAGTCAAAACTCTTGATATCTGAGAGACACAATTTGGGATCAGAGTAAAAGGAGAAGACAAGATAGAGAAATCAAAGGTTCAAATCAAGACCCTTAAGTTTCAATATCTTTATTAAGGGCATCGATCAAACCCCGGCTTTCTCAACGATTCACCTATCTTGAATAAAACCAGGAAATGGGAAATTCATGTAACGAGCATTATTTTAATAGCTTTGCATCTGATTGCTATTTGTATGCTTGCGGAAATCCTACACGGAGTCGCATGTCAAATTCACAAGAAAATAGTAACTATATGCATTAACATAACATCAATTTTGACATTGCCTAGCATGGTGCTGTAACTTCGTTTTCTCATTTCGCACGCGCTTTTAATTCAACAGCCGAAATTTACTAGAATTATAAAAGCGCATCCAACAACCTGTTGATGGAAGAACTGTCAACAAAAAATTAAAGACTAGCAAGTACAATAATTGTGAGTACACTAAACATCTTAAATGACTTCCCTCCCCGCTCCTTGTATAGCATATTTGCGTGTCAATATGATAGTTGACATATGCACATGCATGTGCAGAATAAAAAAAGTGACTTACATTCAGGAAACACACGCACTAGCTAACCTAAATTTAGTACTGAAAACCTTCTCTCGCATAACGCCAGTCGAATTTACAAAGTTACATACCAAGAGTGATTATATACCTGAGTAATATTGATAAAGGCCTCATCTCCCAGCTGCGTTCTGTGAGCAAAGGCAAATTTGAAGGCTTCCACCACGCGATGGTAATAAAGAGTGGCTTCGTCAATGTCCTTGAAGTTGGCAGCTGTCATGTTGTAATTTCCCAATACACTGAGAATCAGCTGCAGAATAAGTCCGCTCCCGGGAGGCGGAACGGAGTGAACAAACAACTGTTCCGATCCTTGCAGATCAGTCTTCACCGTGTCTTTCAGCAAAGGCTGGTAACTGGCGAGATCTGCCTCTGTCAGCAAGCCCCCTAATAAACAACCAATAAATATTAAATATATATAAAATGAAATGATAACTAATGAAATTGTTTCCCATATGAAAATTGAACTATTATGTGCTTGCATGTATTTTAATCAGCGACATCTATTGGTAAACATGCGAAGTATTTATATAAACAACAATGGTTTAGAATTTTACCAATTTACTATTACTTTATTGTTATCATTTTGAAAGTTATCCGTTCCGTATTATTGAGTTATTTAGAGTATAAAGACCCTAGTCATGGAACGCTTCAAATTGAATTTTCGACATTCATTGCTTTTTTTTTTGTTTGATTTGAAGAAATCTGTTGCCGAAGCCCATCAGACAATTTTAGAAACTTATTTTGATGTCTTTCCATCCTATTTCAATTCTCGGATTTCATTTCAACGATTTACGATTGGTGATTTCGATGTCAATGACATGGAGGACCAAAAAAAATTCGAAGACAATCAATTGCAAGACTTATTGCACGAAAATGGAAAAAAGCTGTAGAAGATTATGGAAAATATTTTGATTGATACATATTGCACCCATTTTTTTCAGTAAATGCCTTTTTAAAGTGAAAAAAATGATCAAAATACATGCAAGCTCCTATAAATAGTCATGAATTTATCACATTAAATAATAACACAGCAAATAATCAATATTAAGCTAAAATAAAACTTCCAGGTATCTGTAGCATCAAATATTAATATTTCCGCTGCTCAGAAACTATTTTCACGAAGCTATTTGCACAATGCAATGGCAGCTCAATTCATAAATACATTCATATTTTAGTTGAAACAAATTTCATTAAATCTCTGAACTCACTTCTGACTAATGATGTTTAGAAAAAAAGGGGTATAAATAAGAATCAACGAATTTTTATTTACATTAAAACAGATGAAATGGAAAAAGTAAAACATTAAAATACTTTAAATGTACACTTTTATTTGTTCTATTCAACTCAAAGTTGTTCTATTCAACAAATTGATTCCACTGTGCACTAAAAACCTTTATTTTTCCTTTGAAATAATTTTTTCACAGACTCCTGCATCGTAAACATGCTTCTTTAATTTTAAGTTTTTTTTTAAATTTTAAATCATTGAATTTGTTTGCAGTAAATGCCCTTTTTTTATACTTTTCATTGCTTTGAAATTATTTTGCTCATTCATATTTTCGACCAACCATTTTTTTTTGTGTGCTTATAATCTAAATTTTTTTATGATTACGAAATTTATTCATTACACTTTTTTCAACCCATCTAAAATCAAATGTTTCGCCACATATGGTCCTTCTTTAAAATTTTCAATCCCAAGAATTTTATTTAAGAAAAATCCTCTTTCAGCAATGCCCAGCCAAAGGTTGGTAGCACCGACATTTTAATAATTTTCCACATTTTCAGATAACCATCATTTGTTACCATCAAAACATTAGGGAAAAAAATTTTTCTCCTCAAAAAAAAATCATTCGATTCTTGGATAATTTAAACTCTTTAAAATCAAATGAATTGAAGAATAGGTGAAAATTTTCAAGGACTTGTGGTGATATCCACTATTGATTCACATGTTGCAATAATAACTTCTTTCGAACAGTTACTGTTTAAATTCAGAACTCGAACGAGGATGGCCTCCTTTAAGAAATCTTTTCGGTACAAAGAAATATCTCTGGCTGAGAAGGTCTGTCACAACATACCCATTTTATCAAAAAATGTCGAATATTCCGATTTCGTATTCGATTAGTATTATAGTCTCCTTTCCCAATATAAAACATAACTTTGAGTGCTGTATATTAACAGAAAGCAAAGGAATCTCCGTATCTTTTCTAAATTTAGAATGAAATTAAATTTTCGAAGAAAATCCAGTCCAAGAATACATGGATCAATGATATAAACTATGTAAATACTGTGTTGTAATTTTCTGAATTCACATTCGATTGATACATCCATTTTCCCATTGTCTCTGTTTCTGCATCAGCAAGTCTTTACAATAATGTTAAGAGCCATGTAAATGAGCTGCTCTTTCAAATTCAGGTTCAAGTTTCTTCTTAAGAGTGTCTCATCTGTACCCACCAACATAACTTCGCACACAGAATATCACAAGCAGACTCTTCTAAGTGGAGGTAATCCCTTCTTTCGTTAAGAAAGAAATTCTTTTTTTAAGGGGGTTTTACTCAGGAGGGGATTCCTACTCCCCTACTAGACGTCAGTTTTCATCACAGGATGGCTCTCTCTGCACTTCCAAAACATCACATTTGGATTTCATCGAGGAGTAGAAAAAAACTTTTCCAACGTTTCTAGATGCAGGAAAGACTTGACAGAAATTTTCAATCGGTAAGATTCTGCGTCAAGTGACTTTTAAGGTTTGTTGAAACATGTGTAAATGAAGCATTATTCACAACAACTTTTGTATCCAATAACATTTTTATGCATGATTTATTTTTGGCTTCAACTTGAGTTTGAAGCTACATTTAGAGTATGTAGTATTTTAAAAAGTTGAGTGCTCATTTTGACCTCCACCTAAAAGTGAAGCTGATACCATAAGAATGCTTTGGTTACACTTCCCTCTAGCAGTGTGTAATAAAGTTGAATTTTTCCACTTGAAGAGATACAGAAGGTTCATTTAGAAAGAAAAATTATGGCATATAGGTATTTCAAAATTAGTTTTTAAATGCTTATTTTTAGCTTGACCTCCTTGTCTAAGACAAATACAGCATATTTTTTGTAAATCTACAAATGGAAAATTCAATCCTTGGACATTCAAACCATAAGCTTTGAATATCTTACTGATTTCTCTAAATGGGCACAAGGGGTTTTTCTTTTCTAGAGTGTAAATGTACAAAATTTTTAGAGAAGAGTTTTTGTACTGAGCTTGGAGTTAAAAGTACTGGGTGCACAAGAAATCACAACATATTTCAATAATCAAATATTGAGTTCAATATGCGGTTTTCACTATATTGCATTAGGCAGTATTTCTTTTTACTTTCCTTTTTTCCCATAAAGAAATAGTTAATAAATCAAAAAATATTTTTAATAAACACCTGCATCCTTAAAAAGACATACAAAGAATAATAAAGAAAAACACAAATGATAATGAGAGTTCAAAACAATGCATTACAGATTTTATGTTCACAATAAAATACATTACACTCTAAAGTACAAAATTATGTTAGTCAAAATTAGATGCTATAAGTCAATGTGGATACCCTTTGTAACTCTAATCACATATAAATGATGATCAAGTTCAATCTACATATTCGCTAACATAGACTAAGGAATAGTGCTAATTATTTATGAGATTCGTATCTTTATTCTTCGGTCATATCTTCATCTTCGTATCTTTAATTCTTTTATGTTCGTCAAAAGCGAAGAGTAAATTTTGCCCTTAACATTCGCCATAAAGAGAAGCTCAGTGGAAGAGAATAAATCTGGTGAAAGAGGTAGCCATAGCATTGGACCATCTCATTCAATTTCCCATTCAGGGAATTCTGTTTTTAAATAATCAAGCAAAAATTTACTTCAAGATGATAAAACATCATCTTGCTGCTAAAGTACATTAGGATGCATACAGAGAACACAGCAGAAATTTGCCTTTGTGCCATCTATATGTATATAATTAAATCATTCTTTATGGCAAAAAATCCTTTTCACACGGCATAATGCAATATAGAGAAAACTGTTATTGATATCATAATTTTTTGATGCATTTATATGACATATGATAAATTTGGTAATGTATACAGAAGCAACATAGGGCAGTGCAAAGAGATGCATTTATTTATTTCATCTTCCACAAACGCAAAAGCTAAATTAGTAATGTATTTATGAATACGCTGTTGGTAGTCTTCCAAAATTGTCATTACATCTTTCAACAAATCAGAAATTTCTGTCAGATTTGAAGTAGAATTTTACCATTATAACAACATATTATAAGTATTTTTTTTTTTCTATTTTAGCTCATTTTACTTTTCCAATAAAGCACATGTCAAAATTTACACATAACCATACTTTTGCAACTATGCTCCATGGTGTTCACTTCAATTTGTGAACTGAAGTTGGCTAAATTCAGTTCATGCTTATTTATAAATTGGAAATGGAATAGCCTATTTTGGTATTGAACTGAATATTTCTAGTTCGCTCAAGCCTATTTGTTTCATTTCAGAATGATTTTCTTTGAACCACTTCATCCTAAGATTCACTCACACACAATTCTCTTCTATGTATATTGCAAAATGTATTGTCAACTCTATGTGGTAAACTCACTTTTGACAAAAACGTTTTATATTAAGGGGGAAAAAAACCCTCAGAAATAATGATATTTTCTAAGGACCTCAAAAAATACATTTGCCGGGTCCTGCTACTGTCTTGTTGTTTCACTACATTTCAGATTATGTTGAATAAAGCAACGATTAAAACCCCCCCGATTTTGTTGAATAAAGCAACAAGCACATTAATTTTGAAACGCAAAACCTGTGTTTAATAAAAAAGGCTACATACCACAGCTAACAATGTCCTCCAGGAATGCTTTGTGCAGATTTCCTGTGTATATAACATCTGGACCTTTCTCAGCAACTGCACTCAGAGTAACTGCAAGTGTAGGCCGCTTCAGTATTTCACCAGCTTTATAAAGGTCGCCAGTGGCATTGTTGAAAAATTCTTCCCTGTAAGAAAAATAAAAATATAATTTCTACATTTCTTAGATTCTATCTCAGTAAGTCGCAGAATAATTTAAGAAAAGATTGGCTAAACAATTGAAATAACAACAGTAATGTAATTTAAGGACTCTAAGAGGCTTTCAAAATTAGAAACATGTTTTGGAATAAGCTTATCAATAAACTGCAAATGATTGCTTCGAAAATTCGTATATATATATATATATATATATTGTTACGAATCTGTGATGCTGCTTCCCAGCATAGTTGGGTTCCATCATCAGAAAGACTGTTTTACAGTCATCTGTATTGCACGGAATCCGGGTGTCGCGTCGGAGGTCCCAGAGCTTGGAGACAAACTTGGCGACGACTTTGGCGCCAAAATAGATTATACCCGAAACATAGAGAATTTTCTCGATCCGTCCATTAGGAACCGAGATACGTCTTGAAAGTTTCTGATTGATTGAGAGGCTTCTAGCCCCGCCTTCTGAGACCTATAAAAGGAGGCAGTCTGCAGCTGCCAGGGTAGAGTAGTCGGAATCGCCGGAAAACAACGGGTCTTCCAGAGATTAGCAGAGAAGCGACGGAGTCAAGCTAGTGCTGAACTAAGCTGTGCGCTACTGTCTACAGTAGAGTCTTGTTGTGTGCTGCTGTGTGCAAGTCTCGGCTGAAGATAATTGTCTTCTCTATGCTGTATATAGTTGTCGTCTTTGTGCTGTCCTGTGTGTCGTAGTGTCAATAAACGTGTTGTGTGTTCGTCTATTGAATGGACTGATCATCGTGTTGTGTTATCTTCATACCATACACAACCACTAAATACAAACAAGTAAACGAACCCGACGGATTGACAGTGATAGAAGGAAATCCGTAACAATTTGGTGTCAGGAGTGGGGTAGTGGTTAATAGTGTATGGTTCTGACGACATCCCAAGCAAAAATGGCTGAATCAGAAAATAACAAGTTCGAAGAGATGTTTGCTTTCATGAAGGAGTTGAAACAAAGCCTGGAAGAGAACCAAGCTGCACAAAAGAAAATGTTCGAAGACAATCGAGCCATTCAAGAGAAAACGCCGGAAAGAACTGAAGAAGAAATGAAATCCGGACAGGAGGAGCTTAAGAAGGACATCGTAAGTGTTAAAGAGGAATTCTCCAATATCATTCAGAAGAAGATGAATGCAATTGAAGATAAGGTGGCTTCATTTGAGAATAAGGTAATTTCAGTGGAAACTAAAGTTTTGAAGATGAAAGAAAGTCTTGACAAGAAAGCTCGAGAAAGCATTGAAATTAACATTTTGAAGATGGAAGAAAGTCTTGACAAGAAGATTCGAGAAGACATTGGAAAAGAATTTGAACAGAAATTTGGGAAGGAGATTGAAAGCCTGAAGCAGCAGATTACCCATGAACATGAGGAATCCAAAGTGATATTTACACTTTCCTTAGCGACGATTAAACTCTCGACATTCGACGGAAAAACATCCTGGCAAGTATACAAAACGCAGTTTACTATGGTAGCGGAAGCTAATGGATGGATTCCTCAAGTCAAAGTGTTTCACTTGGCAGCTTCGTTAAGAGGAGACGCTGCCGACATTCTTGAGACTCTTACGGAGGAGCAAAGACATGATTTCGAAGCTCTATCGAGTGCATTTGAGCTGCGGTTTGGAGAGAAGTGCACTAAAGAATACAGCCGATTGCAGTTAAAGTCCCGTTATCAAAAGGCGGGTGAAAGTCTGCAGGAATTAGCTGCCGATATTCAGCGACTTTCCCATTTAGCATTTTCTGATTGCCCTGTTGAGACACGTCAAGATTTGGCTCTCCAGCACTTCATCGATAGTGTGCGGGATCCGGAAACACAGAAGGCTCTTAGACTAGCAGATGTCAAAGATATAGGATCTGCTTTAGGCTTTGCACATAAATTACAGGCTGCCCAGCAGGCCACACGTAAGGACCGACACCCAATCAGAGCTGTCTCTGCTGCGGATTCGGACTCTGATCTCGTAAAACAGATTGACGATCTGCGAAGAGAAATTCGGAGGTTAAAAGAGCGCAAAGATGGCAGAAGTACGGAAATTCGGTGTTGGACTTGTGGTACAGCCGGACACGTCCGTAGGAACTGCCAGGTTTCTAGAAGTGGTGGAAATAATTTTCCACCACATCAGGGGAAACTAATATGCAGCCATCTAGCAGGGCGGAGGTGTCCAGATAGTCAAAAGCCCCATTTCAAAGTATTTCATGTTTCATCCATAAATGGTGGTGACAATGGACTTTACGCGATAGGAAAAATTGGTAACATCTCATACCGTATGGTTGTCGACACTGGAGCCAATGTGACCATAATAAGAGAAGATCTGGCACGAAAATTAAAATTTAAAATAATCTGGACGCCGCCCTGCATTACTTTACAGACAGTGAAGGGAGATAAGATTTATGTTCATGGGAAAGTCAACCTCTCTATACGCTTTGGAAATATAAAATACCACCATACGGCATTTGTAGCAGAAATTACCGACCCTTGCATTCTCGGACTAGATTTTTTGCAAAAATACGACTTTAAACTGGATTTCGGAAATAGTAAAATTAATTTAAAATTTGAAGACATCACTCTTTTTGGACTACACGCTGTACTGGAATCCAGCCAGAAAGTAATAGCCAAAACTGACATCTCCTTATCGCCTAGGACTGAATGTGTAATACCCGATTTGGTAGCAGATAACCGAAAATTTCGATTTGGTGTAATGTATTATCCTGACAGACTGTGCCAGAGCAGGAGTGTTGATAGCTTCGTCGGTAGTGGACCTCTCAAAGGCAGTCATCACAGTGAGAGTGGCTAACACCAGTGATAAGATACAGAATAAGATAAGATTATACAGAAAGGAGAAGTGCTAGCAACTTGCACTCCTCTCACTTGTAGAGACCGGAAGTGCAATAGTCAGGACGTTTCTTCAGACGATCTAGCCCAAAATTTGCTGCAGGATACAGATTTAGATGAAAAGCAGAGGTGTGCTGCTATTGAGTTGATAAAAGAATTCCAGGACTTATTTTCTCGAACATCTGAGGACTTTGGAAGGACTCAGCTAGTAAAACACGGAATTGATACAGGAGAGCATCCTCCTATTAGGCAGCACCCCAGACGACTACCATTCGCTGAAGGAGTCCAAACACTAATTAAAGAAATGCAAGGAAATGATGTAATTGAGCCGTCATTAAGTCCTTGGGAATGCCCCATCGTCTTAGTAAGGAAGAAAGACGGCTCTACTAGATTTTGTGTGGATTATCCCCGGTTGAATGATGTCACAAAGAAGGACAGCTACCGTTTGCCAAGGATAGATGACACGCTTGATACACTTGCCGGCAATACCTGGTTTTCCATCCTGGACTTCAAGAGTAGGTATTGGCAAGTAGAAATCCATCCTGAAGATAAAGAGAAGACGACTTTCACCACAGGACAGGGATTATGGCAGTTTAAGTTTATGCCTTTCGGCTTGTGTAATGCGCCAGCAACATTTGAACGTCTTATGGAAACAATTCTCGGAGGGCTTTCTTATGAAGCCTGTCTGGTTTACGTCGATGACATCATCATCATGGGGCGTTCCTTTGAAGAACATCTTCAAAATGTTAGACGTGTACTGCAAAAGCTGAAGGAAGCTAACCTGAAATTAAGCCCGTCCAAGTGCCACCTATTCAGGCGTGAAGTCACCTATCTTGGGCATATCATTTCGGCAGAAGGTGTTCGAACAGACCAGGATAAGATATCGGCTGTAAAACACTGGACCTGCCCGACGGATGTTCACCAGCTCCGGAGTTTCTTAGGCTTATGCACGTATTACAAGAAATTCGTGAAAAACTTCTCAACAATCGCCAGAACATTCCATAAGCTGACCGAAGCGAAACAGAAATTCATCTGGACGGACCAGTGTGACAACGCCTTCAACAAGCTCAAAGACGCCCTAACATCTGCCCCCGTCCTGGCATATCCTGAAATTGGAAAGCAATTTATTCTGCATACGGATGCAAGCCATGAATGCATCGGAGCTGTGTTGTCCCAAGAAATAGATGGACAGGAGCATGTCATCGCCTATTTCAGTAAGTGTCTGTTCAAACAGGAAAGAAATTATTGTGTGACCAGGAAGGAACTTCTGGCTATCGTAAAGGCCGTAGAGATTTACCACCCTTACCTCTAAGGTCGAAGGTTTCTGCTTCGTACGGATCATGCTTCATTAACCTGGCTATTGAATTTTAAAAAGCCAGAAGGTCAAATAGTCAGATGGATACAGAGACTACAGGAGTATGACATGGAAATTCGCCACCGAAAAGGATCAGCGCATGGAAATGCAGATGCTCTTTCGAGAAGACCATGTTCGGAGAACTGCAAATACTGTTCTGAAGTTGAAAAGAAATTTGGCATGGTAGATCCTGTAGTTCGCCAAGTTACAACACCATCAACATCAGAATCAGATCCATGGAGTGACGAGAGCGTCCGGAAAGACCAACTAGCTGATCCTGAAATAAAGCCAATTATTGAATTTAAAGAGTCAACAGGCAGAAAGCCTAGCTGGCAAGACATCGCCCCTTTCCATCCTACAACGAAGCGTTACTGGGCTCTTTGGGATTCTCGCCATCTAAGAAATGGTGTGCTGTATCGAAAATGGCAGCCTGACGATGGAAAAGCATTCAGATGGCAATTAATACTTCCAAAGACAAGAGTATCAACAGTCCTTAAGGAACTCCATGGCAGTCCGATTGGGGGTCATTTTGGTGTTACGAAGACTTTACAAAAAGTTCGAGAACGTTTCTACTGGAATATTGTGCGAAATGACGTGGAGAAGTGGTGTCGCACATGTGATCCCTGTGTTGCACGTAAAGGTCCTGGGAAACGCATTAAAGGAAGACTGCAGCTGTCCTGTGTTGCACGTAAAGGTCCTGGGAAACGCATTAAAGGAAGACTGCAGCTGTATAATGTGGGGGCACATTTCGAACGAATAGCTTTTGACATCCTAGGCCCTCTTCCTAGGTCATCAGATGGCAACAACAACATCCTGGTTGTCATGGACTACTTCACCAAATGGCCTGAAGCTTATCCCATTCCCGATCAAGAAGCTCCGACTGTTGCAGAGATTCTAGTTCAAAACTGGATTTCAAGATACGGACTTCCTCTACAACTGCACTCTGATCAAGGAAGAAACTTCGATTCGGCTGTTTGCAGGAGACTGTGTGAGATACTCGGCATCGACAAAACTCGAACTACGGCTTTACATCCTCAGTTAGATGGCATGGTAGAGAGATTCAATCGGACCATTCTGAACAGTCTCTCTCTCCTGGTGTCCAGCAATCAACAGGACTGGGACAAGAAACTGCCCCTTTTCTTTCTTGCCTATAGAAGTGCCGTTCACGAGACTACTGGCTATTCCCCATCCTAAATGCTCTTCGGACGTGACCTTCGTCTACCTGCAGATCTACTGTTCAGCCGACCTCCAGATGCTCCCTTGACGCCTGAGGAATATGTCGAGAACCTCCGGACGCGGATGGAGGAGGTGCATCATCTGGCCAGAGATAGGATCAGCATGGCTTCAGAGAAGATGAAGACCCGATACGATGCTAGAGCAACGGGACACAATTTCCACGAAGGAGTCCAAGTGTAGTTATGGATCCGAAACGTCGCAAAGGACTTTCTCCGAAGTTGCAGACCAACTGGGAGGGTCCTTATACAGTCCTTAAAACAGTGAATGATGTTGTGGTACGAAGACAGAAATCACCACACTCAAAACCGAAGGTGATATACTGTAACAGACTAGCCCCTTACCTTGGCCAAGGAGATTAAGATCTTTTCAGTTCAGACCATGTTCACCCATTATATGATAAATAATGTAAATCATTTATCTTTTTAATTTTGTTATTTTAGTATTGTAATTTATTTTTGTATTGCTCATGTATTTTGAAAATATTTACGCTGTATGTCATTTTGAGTATTTGTTATTTTATACTTGCTTATTGTGTGAATATGGTAATCCTGTAAGTAGATGCCTCTTACTCAGACATTGTACTGCCCGGGACGTGTAGTCCTTAGAAGGGGGACAATGTTACGAATCTATGATGCTGCTTCCCAGCATAGTTGGTTCCATCATCAGAATGACTGTTTTACAGTCATCTGTATTGGATGGAGTCCAGGTGTCGCGTCAGAGGTCCCAGAGCATGGCGACCATTTGGCGACGAATTTGGCACCAGAATAGATTATACCCGAAACATCGATAATTTTCCCGATCCGTCCATTAGAAACCGAGATACCCCTCGAAAGTTCCTGATTGGTTGGGAGGCTTCTAATACCGTCTCCTGAGACCTATAAAAGGAGGCAGTCTGCAGCTGCCAGGGTAGAGTA
Source organism: Argiope aurantia (assembly GCA_026543865.1). Lineage (NCBI taxonomy): Eukaryota > Metazoa > Arthropoda > Arachnida > Araneae > Araneidae > Argiope > Argiope aurantia. The sequence goes on along the minus strand of JAPMOR010026535.1, from coordinate 748,189 downwards.
GTCGGAATCAACGGAAAACAACGGGTCTTCCAGAGATTAGCAGAGAAGCGACGGAGTCAAGCTAGTGCTGAACTAAGCTGTGCGCTACTGTATGCAGTAGAGTCTTGTTGTGTGCACGTTTCGGCTGAAGATAATTGTCTTCTCTATGCTGTTATGGTCTCAATAGTAAATTAAATGGGGAAGGCTATGCAGATTTAAACAATAATTGCATTTATAACAAATTTAACATATTTAAAAATTTTCTAAATAAAGATAAGTATTCTGAAAGATTTAAAAGAGGTAAAGGAAAAGGGGGCAATTTTCAAATTATATTTGAGGAATTTCAAAATTACTGTTATCTGGAACACAATAGTGAAAACATTCAAAAAATTAGGAAATACATTTTTGGTCTCAGAAATAATAAAATTAAATGGTTATTAAATAATAAATTCGGGGAATTAGAGTTTAAAAATTCGTACACAAAATGTATTGTTCTAGATCTAATTAAATTTAAGCTTAACATTGGAAAAAACGATTTACTTTTTAATAATAAAAATAATGTTTACAAAGAAAATTTGTGCGATTAAATTCTTGGATATTTACTTCGAATATCTAAAATTGCCCAAAATTGTACATAATAATAATATATTTTTTCCTCTATCAGATAAAACAAATGTTTCAATAGCGTTTAGTTACATTTCAACTTTAAAGAAAAAAATTTGTAATTATAATTACTATGGCAAAAATTTAGATAAAATAAATATTACAGATTGTTACTGTAAAAAAGAAAAATATAAAGATTTTATAGATGTTGATAAAGGTCATATTATTACAGGTAATTTAAAAATTATTGAATCCAACTCTTTAAGAGATTTAATGGGAAGAGGTACAAAATTTAGATTAAGAGCAAAAATAAGCCATGAAAAAATCTTGATTTCTATTGGTAATGATTTGGATGTTTTTATTGCCAAATTATCTAGAAAATACCATTGGCCTGCGGAAGGTTTCAGAGAATGGAAGGTGAGAATTTTAAAGGAAATAAAAATAAAAATGAATTTTGATTTTGACCGATCTAAAGAACGTGGGATTTATTTTAGTAAAACATTGAAAAACGAAATAAAAAATTTAAAAGAAAAATTTGTTATTACAGTAATAAATAAATCAGCAAATAATTTCTGTTTAATTTGTAAATATCATTATAAAGAAATTTTAATTAATGAATATAACTCTAACACAACTTATTTGTTAAAGAACACCGGGAAAAAGGAATTAGATAAAAGAATGCTAGCATTCGCAAAAAAAACCAAAACTAAGACTTGCTCTCTTAACTATCCTTATTTATTCCCAACAGTTAAATTTCATAAAAATCCATTAAAATTCAGATTTGTGACCTGTAGCACTGGCAGTTATAATTACTATACGGGTAAACATTTCTTTAAATACTTAAAAATTATCCTGGACAAAATAAAAGATGAAGAACACTTTATTATTTCTAGTAACAAAGAAATTCTGGATTTTCTTAAAGATAACAACATTAATAAACAATACTTTTGATTTCGAAAATTTATACACTAATCTACCTCATGAAAAATTAATAAAGGTCTGCACTTTTATATATGACGAATATTTAAATGAAGATATCATTCCTAAAAATAACTGGCTTGAGTTATGTAATTTTAATATTACTGAAAATTACGTTTTTAATGGTATTAACTTTTATAAACAGGTTAAGGGCATTCCAATGGGAACGGCTTTCTCAAGTGCTTTGGCTAATATTTTTCTACATTACTATGAGAAAAAAATAATTAAATATAATTTGATAAACGGGTGGAGATATATAGATGACCTACTTCTGATTAACTTCGACAATACTAATATTGTAACTAATTGCTATCCAAAAGATTTAATTCTAACAGAAACGAATAAAAATCACCTTGAGGATACCTTTCTGGATTTAAAAATCGAAATTGATAATGATAAAACAATAGTTGGTATATACGATAAAAGGGACGAATTCAACTTCAAAATAACAAAACTATGTAACTACCATTCCAATCTAAACTCTAAAATTTTCCAAAATCTAATTTTCTCACAAGTTAACAGGATCAAAAAGGTTTGCAATAATAAAAATTCCTATATTGAAGCATCAAACAACCTCATTAATAATTTAATTAAAAATGAATTTCCTAAAAATTACTGTAATGTCAATTTTTTAATTAAACAAGGTATGGTTTGGGATTAATCTTTTGGCTTAAATAAAAAAATAGAACTTTCCTTGCATATTATATCACTCAATAGGTGGCGCTGCGAGCTTACAATTTTTACCTAAATTGCCGTTAGCTTTGTTTTTAATGGGCGGGAATCGCAATCGATAGCTTGGGATTTTCTTGACTGTTGAAGGTATGTTTTTTGCCTTTTTGTTATTTCTTTTGTGTCTGTTTATGGTATTTTGATGTTTCTTGTTATTGTATTTTTATTTATTAGTGGTTTTTCTTCTAATTGGTTGTTTTGTATTTTCCTTTCTGTTAAAATGGTATATCTCTTAGGCCTAATTTCAGGGGATTTTCGGGTCACGAAGGAATCATTATTAGACGTAATGTCTGAATTTCCTTAACAGAAAAAATCCCTTTTTTGAATCCCTGCCTGAGGGTGACCCTTGAAAAAGTCTTCAGGCCGGATTCTTCTTTTTTTAATATTTTTTATTTGGTTTATTTGTTTTTCCATTTAACTTGATTTTTATACTTTTGTATCAGTTCATATGTGTTTTAGAAGTAGCTGCATTTGCGCTCTCTAAATACTATGAAGTTTTTACCTGTTCCATTTTTGGTTTTTGTTTGAATAGATAATAATTTTTGTTGCGATTTTGAAATTGCTTCGCTTTCGTTTTCGTTTTAGTTTCGTTTTCAAACTATTTCTTACTTTAGATTGGTTACTTATATATATATATATATATATGGGGTGAAAGGCAACGACCAGCATTAATATGTTTATTATAATTTATTAATTAGTAATATAGTAGTAATGTATTTATTATATTATTAAAAGTATTAATATATTTATTATAATTAAAGGGCAAAACATTACTATATTAACATAAAACATATAAAGAAACATAAGCGTGAGCTGTACGTCTTACAGACTGACTGCCCAACTCTCGTCTGCCAATAATGGCGGGAAAGCATCACGTGATTAATGACGCGACGCAACATGGCGCCATACAGGATACGGGATCTGTCAGCAGTTCCCATATTATATATATATATATATATATATATATACACAAAAGTATAAAAATCAAGTTAAAAGGAAAAACAAAAATACCAAAAAAATATTAAAAAAAGAATCCGGCCTGAAGACTTTTTCAAGGGTCACCCTCAGGCAGGGATTCAAAAAAAGGGGATTTTTTCTGTTAAGGAAATTCAGACAATTACGTCTAATAATGATTCCTTCGTGACCCGAAAATCCCCTGAAATTAGGCCCAAGAGATATACCATTTTAACAGAAAGGAAAAAACAAAACAACAAATTAGAAGAAAAACCACGAATAAGTTAAAATACAATAACAAAAAAACAATAAACACCAAAATACCATAAAAAACACTAAAGAAAAAATCGAAAAGGCAAAACATACCATCAACAGTGATTCCCGCTTATTAAAAACACAAAGCTAACGGTAATTTAGGTAAAAATCGTATATACCAACTATTGTTTTATCATTATCAATTTCGATTTTTAAATCCAGAAAGGTAGCCTCAAGTTGATTTTTATTCGTTTCTGTTAGAATCCAATCTTTTGGATAGCAATTAGTAGAATATTAGTATTGTCGAAGTTAATCAAAAGTAGGTCATCAATATATCTCCACCCGTTTATCAAATTATATTTAATTACTTTTTTCAACTTCAAAGTAATAAAAGGGATACGATAAAAGGGATGAATTCAACTTCAAAATAACAAAACTATGTAACTACCATTCCAATCTAAACTCTAAAATTTTCAAAAATCTAATTTTCTCACAAGTAAACAGGATCAAAAGGGTTTGCAATATTAAAAATTCCTATATTGAAGCATCAAACACCCTCATTAATAATTTAATTGAAAATGAATTTCCTAAAAATTACTGTAATGTCAATTTTTTAATTAAACAAGGTATGGTTTGGGATTAATCCTTTGGCTTAAATAAAAAATAGAACTTGACTTGCATATTATATCACTCAATAGGTGGCGCTGGGAGCTTACAATTTTTACCTAAATTACCGTTAGCTTTGTGTTTTTAATAAGCGGGAATCACTGCTGATGGTATGTTTTGCCTTTTCATTTTTTCTTTAGTGTTTTTATGGTATTTTGGTGTTTATTGTTTTTTTGTTATTGTATTTTAACTTATTAGTGGTTTTTCTTCTAATTTGTTGTTTTGTTTTTTCCTTTCTGTTAAAATGGTATATCTCTTGGGCCTAATTTCAGGGGATTTTCGGTTCACGAAGGAATCATTATTAGACGTAATTGTCTGAATTTCCTTAACAGAAAAAATCCCTTTTTTTGAATCCCTGCCTGAGGGTGATCCTTGAAAAAGTCTTCAGGCCGGATTCTTTTTTTAATATTTTTTAAATATTTTTTTGGTATTTGATTGGTAACTTGATTTTTATACTTTTGTATCAGTTCATCTGTGTTTTAGAAGTAGCTGCATTTGCGCTCTCTAAATACTATGAAGTTTTTAGCGGTTCCATTTTTGGTTTTAGTTTGAATTGGGAATTAATTTTTGTTGTGATTTCGAAACTGTTTCGCTTTCGTTTTCATTTTAGTTTCGTTTTCAAATTATTTCTTACTTTAGATTGGTTACTATATATATATATATATATGTTTACGTCTATAATGTTTCCTACAGTTCTCATTTTTGCTACTAGTTAAGTAGCTTTAGGTTTGATAAGTAAGCGTGTCTTCATTTTATTGTATTATAAATATATGATTTTCACTAATTTGATTTTTTAATTTGTATTATCCAGTAAGAGCAAGATTATCCTCCAGTCTCTAATAACTCAAAGTAGTATTTGTTTGAAGATATATTTGGTTATTAATATTGCTTTTTTCCAATTGTAATATATGTAGTATAATATTACTATATATTAACTGGTTCACAGAGTATTGCTCAGGGTAAAAACATTTGCTCGTTTTTCATTAATGAAATATTAACAATTTAATTGTCATAAAATCGTTATTAAAATCTTGCTTTATACTTCCGTATTTGAGGGGAATATTCATAAGAAAGCGTTTATAACACATGCATATCTCTTGACCTAATTAATTTAATATTTTAAAACTTAAATTGTCCCATATTACTTTATTCTAAAATTTTCTCTGATTTCCTGATTTTATTTTTTAATGTAATTATTTCTAACACGCATTCTAAAAAACTCCTGCATCTGCAAATTTCACGTTGTAAGTGAAGGGATAAAAATCCTTACCATTCTTTCCAAAGATTTCCATTTCTAACTTGGCATATTTCAAAGAAGAAGAGTTTTTATGTAAGAATTTTTTTGTAAAATCAGTAAGGGAAAAACTTAACACACCTTCGCTTTTGTCTTATGGTGATAATAGACGTGTTCTACCTCTTTATTCATTTATAAATCTTGCCTACCAGTGAAAAAATGAAGTTAAATCCTCGTCTTCTTATCGCTCACTCATTTTCAAAAATCACACGCACGCACACATATACAATCAGAAAGTGTATTTAGCATTAGCAATTGCCGGAATTCCAAGGCGTCTGCAAGCAAATGCTTGTAAAAGATGATATTTTCAGTGCGCAAAATTTTTTTGTATTAAATACAGAGTCTCTATAATCAAACTTCCACTTTGATATAGTCATAAAAGAAGATGTTTGGTCCAACTTGAACGCCTTATTCAAAATTACTTACATCTTGATAACCTGTCATTCTAGCAGCGCTTTGCTCTAATGATGTTGCTGATGACGCGCCTAGCCTGGACCAACGGGCTTATTTTCCGGTAAATGATGGAAATAATGAGAGCCTGACTTTCGATATCTTGCTGTGATCTCCGTATGCGAGTTCATTCGACGGGATGCAGTGCAGGACTGAGGATTTTCCTTAAGCAGTCTTGCTGGAGAGTTGGAAGGGTGACGAAGCTGGCTTTCAGGTTGGGAAGGGGATATGCTGCATGGGAGGAGTTACGTTTTATATGATGGGTAGCTAACGAAAAGTAAAGAGTGTCACGTTAAAAATTTAAAAAAATGAAAATATTAGGAGGTCACTTTTAATTAAAAAAATGGAATACATTTGTAGGAATTGAAAGGATAGCTTCGTTGTCATTAGAGTCGAGATTTCGAAGGAATTTAGTGATGAATTTTTCAAAGTGGGAGACACTCTAGCGCTTTATACATATTAGTGTTTGGCTTAAACCATTTACAATTACAAAATCTTCTGATTAAATTATTTTGTTGTAGTTCAATTATTTTCAAGTTAGATTTTGTAGCATATCCCCAAACAGGGCATGCGTATGTTCACATCGGCAGCAATTAGGAATTGTCGATGAGTATTTTACTTTCACCAGATATTTTGGAGTTTCGAGCAATTAAGGGGTAGAATTCACTTGTTAAATCTCAAAACCTGTTTTTTGTATAAATAAAATGGGGTGAGTTTATCGCTTAAAATTCATGAAGTATCTCAAAATAAAGCTTTGACATACCCCCACCCCCCTCAGCCTCAACAATAGATTTCGGCAACTTTTAACGACAATTTGATAAGATAATTTCCACAATTTTGAAATATACCTAGCCAATCAGAATGTTTTCATTATCGTGTAGTTTTTATTTATAGTTTTGCAACTATATATCTATTATGCCTTTGTTATGATGAGACGATGAGACATAGTTTATCAAAGCTGTGTGACATGCAACATTAACCTTATTAATTCTAGCCGCCTTCAATGTCTTTATTAATGGTGGCAAGAAAGTCATGTCGATCAATTTTAGCGAAACAAAAGAAAATGCCATTTTAAATTGTAATTATATAACCATGATAGAGCACTGTAATTACTTAGCTATGCTTTGAAGACGAGAAATTAAATGACGGCGAAAATTGGCGAAATTCGTTCAGTTATTGAGTTCAGGGCCTCTATCAAAGTATTATACTACAATACTTCTCGAAAATGGTGGTGAAGGGGACAGATGATCCTTAATGATGTATCTCGGAGTCACGAGTTTTCACATGAAACAGCAACTGGTGAAATCGTAGATTCTTTATTTAATACTCTGACTGGAAATTCTGTCAAGGTTTTTCTCCGCACAGCATAAAAGAATTTCAGTGATTTTTCTCGAAAATGAATGGCGATTGAGTGCAGGGGACAACTGATAATGTATCTAAATATCATTAACTTTCATAAGAAATAAAAATTTCCTAAACGGTGTATCCATTGGATACATCGTTCCCAGGTGTATACAGTGGATACACCTGGGAACCTTAATTTTACATCATTTTAAATATATAGATTGTGGACGAACAAATGATCTTCGGAGGGATTAACTGATTCTTTATTTTCAATCACAATCGTCTTTTGATTCTACGATTCTTTATTACTCCGATAACATAAATAGTTAATTATTATAAGCAATTACTAATAATATTTAGCTATTAAATTCATATTTATTTTTTATTTAAATATGAAATTAATTACTGTGTGTTATTTTGAATATAAATTAGAGAAAGTGTGTTTGCGTTCCCTCACTCCGTGTTGGATATGCCTTGCCCCATATCGGAAACTTTTGCTGCTGGCTCTGTTCTAATGATCATGACACTGCAAAGATTTTAATTAAAGGATTGTAATATTTAGGATACCTATGAGGAATCTACCGGCATCACGCTAATAAAACAATTTTTATTCTCACAAAAATAATTTACCTCATGGAATTATCAGCCAATATGCGGTCCTTTAGCTTCTGCAATTTGCTTGCAAGATGCTCAGTGACTTCGAAGCCGTTGTTGCAGAGATCTATAGATGGCTGTATCAATTTCTTCCAAGGCAGGCTGCCAAATTTGTCATGGGCCAGTTTGTAACCTCTCAACTCTCCAGGAACAGCTATAGACAGGCCACCTAAGAAATAGACAAATGAATTAAAATTAGAGGGCTTTGATATGACAAATAAAAATGAGCTAGAAATAGAGAAAATGAGATAAACGCTATAATATATAATTTAATAATAATATAACAAAATGAAAGAATGATAGTTCGTGAATGATAGTACATATTAACCCTTTATTTATCAAAAGTACTTTAAAATCAAGTTGACCATAGGTCAGTTTTTTTTGGAATAATATTTAAAAGAATACAAAAAATGTGACTCAAATAGCAACAGATATCAGCTAAAACCAAACATTAAAAATCCTTAATTATTAATTAAATTAATATAGATATTTAATTAATTAAAAAATTTCCTTTTTCCAGGATTTATTCGGCATTAAAACTTAATTAATGATGTAAAAATAAAACTGAAAAAAATTGATAATAAAATAATTTGGTAAACAAAGGGTTAAAATCATAGAGCTAATTCTAATTTTAGTAATTTAAATGGGTATCTGATTTAGCAGAATTACTTTAGATAGTACAAATTTGGGATTCTTCTGTTACATGCCCAAGTTTGTTAAAAGAAGTTTGATATAAAATGATTAGTAACGGTTCAATGGCACTGATTATTGATAATTTTGTGCAATAGGTTTCTTCAAACAATATGAGCCCAAGGAAATCTAATTTTTATTGGCAAAAGATGTCAATGAAACACCTTCACCATCAAAATTGAAATAGAAGAAATGTGTAGGATTAGTATTACCCAAGTGCGTTTCTATGAAGATGTAGTGATTGCAATAACGAGCATAGAAGCACAGCTGATACGCCATAAACAGTCACTAATACTTAGTCACTCAGTTAGTAAAACTCATCGCACCATTCAAAAACTGAGCTATAAAAATGCCCTCAATTATCTACACATTCGACTCGAATTGTTCATTAAAACTAGATGTCGAAACCGTTAAGAAAATCCATGGTATGATGCCCCTTGTTTCGTTTTGTCAGTTTCACTCCATGTGATACTAGCCATTTTATGCAAGATTTACCCAGACTTGAAAGTTGTATCTTAAGTGACTGGAACTACTAGTCCACATTCATGGGATAAGTCAAGTTTGTTTCATAATTGAATCTTAATACATTCTAACTTTCAAGGCAAAATGTTAATATGTACCGGCATAATGCTGCTTGGATACGAATAAATAGACGTCATTGTTATCTAACATAGAAATATGTGAAAATGGCCGGAGGGAGGAATTCGAGACCAACTTTTGCATGCAAAAGGCTTGTGTTCTGAAATGCAGAAATTGAGCTCTTTATGAATCAGAGCTAAATAGTTGTTAAATGCCAGCATGTCTTAAAAAAATCGAATTTCGTACTACTTATTTATGTGATCAATTATTTCTTGGAATAAATGTCGATTTCTAAATATAAAGCCTCTCATTTTTTTATTTACCTTCTTGAGACAAAGTTGAACTACTATTGTACATGTCTTTAGATGCATTTTGTGGAGCGGTTTCTCTTGCATCAATGACAACAGATGTCTTGTTTTCTCTGAAAAAATAAGCAACTTTAATCATAAGGAAAAACCTCAAACTTACTTTCGTGTTTAAGAATAAATGTATCATCTTCATACATAATGACCATTATATTCGCAACTATAAAAATTAGGCTATCTGTTTATAACATAATAGAGGAAATAAGAGAAAACTATGCTTAGTACCAATAGCAGGTTAAGATATTTTACAGCTTTAGGCAGTGAACGCCCCTTAATAAACTGCTCAATTTAGTCTCACATTCAATACATTTTAACTTTAGTGAACATGTTAAGATTTGTTTTAGGTATTTTTTATTTTAGTAATTTTGTGAGAATTTATATTTTATTCATTCATTGTGATTCATCACTGAACAGCATCTACATTTATATACAATATTATTTAAACAGATGTTTGGTTGTCATAAACATGGCAATAACTAAGTAAATGTATTGAAACAGAAAGGAATTGCCAAAGAAAACATAGTACACATACATTGTAATTTGTAGAATAAATACTTTTGGCAAATTTATTTATCGGACTACTAGCCAAAACATGATTTGAATCGCCCTGCTCTTAACCTAGACAGCTACCTAGTTCGCCTAATCAGACATTTGTCACTGTGCACTACCTTCTTTAAAAAAGAGAATGGCGACCCTATAATTCAAATCAACTATTTAAAGGAGTACTAGTTGCTTCTTACATTTCAAAAGTTTGTAATTTTTGTCTTTTCTTTTAGAGTACAATCTCTAAAAGTATCTCTTTTAACTGGTAAGGATGGAACTTCGTAGATGGCAGAAAAGTTTTATCTATTTTATTGCAGGAAGGTAGGCAGTTTAACCTGACAATATGAAAAAGACTACAACAGACCACTACTATAACCGAAGATATAATTCATGCTTCTAAGGGTTTTAGAGTATTAGATTTTGACAACAATAAGTATATTACAATTGGTTTAATTGGGTATAAGCCAAATGAATTATTCAGGATTCACTTTCAAAATAAAAAAGAGAAAATTGTCAGGTGAATTAATTTGTTTTCATATTGCATTTAAGCACATATTTTGTTTATTATCAATTAAAAAAAAACGGGATCTTCAGAAAAATTGGAAATTCAATAAACAATATAATAAGAAAAAAAAGAGTAAGTATAAGCAATGCATATTACAACTGAACTATGTATATTGCAGATTAATATATGTGCATTAAATCACATATATTAATATCAACTGCAATACAAATTTAAATTGCACATACAAAAAATCTCTTTCATACTCTAAATTGTCTTGGAGCATAGAAAGTATCAGCTCATGTTTTGGTATGCCATTTGTTGTAATTGAGGTATTCATAATCATGTTTTTCGTATTTAAATAAATAATGTCTAAAAGTTATTATTTAAAATACATATAAACAATTTTAAATTTCAAAAAAAGTAAAGCAATATTAACACAACTTCGCGCATATTTTCTCATGGAAGTTACGCATTGACATCTCTGAGCATGTCACTTTGGATTGTCGTTTGGTTACTGGCTACACAATAAAACTTCATTACTGACACAAATTAACAGAGCTTTTCAGTTTTTCTTAAATTCTGCCATCTTTCCCTCGCTCCTTCTTGGTACCTCAAAGGTTTTCGCTACTCTGATAATGCCGTGAGATTTTATTGCACCAAAAAGAAATATTGTTTCGGAAATAACTCAAATACTAAATAGTTGCATATGATGAAACATTTTATTCCAAGATATTTAACGAACTGATAAAACCTGAATTTTTTATTAACAAAAATGTTTTTTCTCCCCGTATAAATCATAAAAAGAAAAGGTAAATATACCTGATGTAAACAGTCATAATAAAACCTCCTCCAAAACCCATGCTTTGAGGATTCACGACGCCATTGCAAAACAAGGCCGCAAGAGCAGAATCTACCGCTGTTCCGCCACTTTGTAGAATATTTCTGAAAAATTCCAAGCAAACATTTAAATTATTCAAAGAATAAAAAAAATAGAAGGTAATGTTGGATATAAACATTAAGATGAGGGTTTTTAAACGCAACGAATTGAATACTAACTCACGCCGGATTTGAACAAAGTAATAATAATAATAATAAATTATTATACATTGGCATATGTTTACTTTTGCAAATTCAAAAATATTATAGCAGAATATGCAATAAGGTCAATAACAAATACGCCGTAATGGTAAATTTTAACGCTTTTTCTCTTTTGTAGTTCGAATAATGTTACGGCGTATTCTAACTCTCGTTGCTTGTTGCCAATGCCTATTCTAAACACTAGATATTAATCATTTCAATATTACGTGTTGCGAAATGCTAGGCACTATCCAAATCACGAAGACATCACAGGAGATTATGGAACTCATAATGTGGTTTCTTCTTTCCAGTCCACCAGGAAATTTTTTCTTTCAGGCTATGTGCTTTATGATTTTGACATCTATCGGACTGCATCCACACCCATACTTTAACCCCTTTCGAACAGAAGTGATCGGTTTCATGGAAATGGAAAATGCATTCAGCCTTTCAGATTAGCGACACCATTTATTTGATGCAGAGAAAACTTTAAGAATTCAGCTATGCTATGATGAAAATTTTACACTTCCATTTTCAACAGTTATTTCTTGCTATAAGAAATTATTTATTTAGCTAACCCTGTATGTGAGATTCACATTTCCGAAATAAGAACAAAATCTCATCTGTTTACAGTGTTAAATTTAATTTTTCTTACGGCGATTCTTTCAAGAAACGAATATTACAAAATTGTTGGAAGTGGTGAGGATGCTTCTATTGCTGAGGATTTTATTCTTACCCAAATTACACCAAATAAAAAGTCACACCTCAAAAACTTAAGATATTGTAGATGATTCCACAAATACTGTTTTTAGATTAAAAAAGAACGTGGCAGATGACAAAGCAATTTTGTTTCCTTTCAATCTCGAATTGCCTGAAATAGTTAAAGGTTTAGTTTTATTAATGTCCCGTTTTTAAAGGAACACTAGGGCTATTTTGGGACAGATCTCGTCATTTTAAACTATGTTCAGATGACGAGGACGACACTTGAACTGGCACACCCGCTCCAAACTTCCACACCAGCGGAAGGACGTTTGCCTCGACGGAGTTAACGTGCAAAAGACCCGCATACACGACGGTTCTTCGGTGGAATCGGGTCTCGAAAATGGATCCCTTCAGTTCCGAGGCCGAGACCTTACCGAAACCTCACTGCAGCCCGAAATAATTAAAGGAACTTTCAGAATAATTCTAGCGAATGGTTTTTGAATAAAACATCTAAGTAAATATTTCTGATGCGCGACTATCCGAAAACGCGTTATTTAGATATAAAATATGATGATGGGCTGAGGGACCACGTGATTTCACTTTCTAAACGTAAAAAAACGCACGAGATTTGATTTAAAGTTTCCTTTTCGACGAGTCAAACACAGTTCTGTGATTGACTAAAAAGAAAAACGAGGAAATCCAAAAAGCGACATAAAACAATCGCAGAAGAAAAACATGAAAAAAGTATGAATTCAACAGACAAGTACAGAAAAAAATCATTAAGACTACAAACGACCTGGCTTTACTATTCCTTTAAAAATATTTATAAAAGTAAGAAACCAACAGCATATGATTTCCCCAAGACACTTTAAAAAGCATACAGCTCAGGACAAATTTAAACAGAACAACAAATACGAGGAGAAAGCTAATACTTTACTGTAAACATATCTCACCAGCATATTTTAGCAAGCATTTCTTTAATGGTCATTGGACTTTGTCGCTTATCATGAACTCATGACTGACTTTTTATAAAACACTTTTTCACAGCCATGACTGAGCAGGCATTTCATACTTTTCTTTTGAGCATCCGTCACACTGGCACAACAAGCAGCTTCATTCGTCTGCACAAAATTCAGAAAATTCTTGAGACCTGAGATCTCATTTCTTCACGATGAATATTTAGTTTGCACATTCCTTCGGTATGAGATTTTCAGACACTCCGCTCCATTAGAACTTCTTCTCTATAGTTCGTTCTTGCTGAATTTTATCTTGAAGCTAACCCCTTTTATAAAATTAAACTGCAAATTTCTTTAAAAAAAAAAAAACCGGAAAAATATGAGATATTGAAGGAAGAGAGAGAGAGAGGAAAACAACGGATTCGCGAAAATATCTCACCCCTGTAAACATGAATCCCAGCAGCATTTTTAATTATAAGACAAATTCTGAAAGAGGAAATGCATTATTCGAAGAAGGAAGGATGCTTTTATCAAGAGGTTCATCGCGCTGAAATCATGTTGATGATTAGAGCATAGATGTCGAAAAGAACTGTCTTGAATCAAAGACAAAAGTTTGCTCATTTTATTAAAGTAAGAACGAAAGAAATAATTCCGGGAATACTATTTATTTCACCCCTCAATAACACATTTTTAAAAGGAATCAATTTTCTATGCACTGAACATTTTTGAAGATCATAAAAAAATTTTTTAAGGCCACATTATGATAATGGTATGGACGATTTCTATTGGTTTGAGCAGGATCAAATTATTCGACAGTATCATAAAGGTTTATGAGAAAAGCATGCAACAGTTTTGAGGCCCACCAGTATGACACACGGCTAAATTATTATTATTATTTCTTTTAATTGGCATCTTTCTGATAGAGACACCATACAAACATCAGTGTTCTGAAGTGTTAATAAACAATTGAAAGCATGTTATTCAGTTTACAACTCTGCATTCATCATTCTTCTCCGACCCTCATTCCGTCGATTTCATCTTCTTGTTCAGTTTGGCTTCACGATGCCTTCATTATACAGATTTTTTAAAAGTTATTTTCATTGCTAACAAATTTCATTCTTTGTTCATTAAGTCAAAAATATTTTTAAAAAATCAATTTTAAATTTGAGCTAATCTATAAAATTCTTTTTTTTTTTAAATAATAATTTTTTAGGACATCACACCATACATTCTTTATAAGTAAAACTAAATAATTGTTTTTAGGATTTTCTTATCTTGAAAATCTTTTTTTTTCCCTTTGCGTATTTATACGCTTCTTTGTAGATTTCATTTGATTGTTGAATTTATTTTCTAAACTTATTTTTAAAATAAAAGAAAAAATCTTTTTCGAGGGCGACAGCTTCAATTCCGCGATGTTTTAAGTAATCAATTAAAATCAACTACATTTATTGTTATAAGAGAACCATAACTGCATGCAAAGGCACAGTTGCTATACTAATCACAATAGCGAGGGAGGAGATTTGTTTATTGAGAACTGGAGAATATTAGAGAGCAAGGGGTGGAGTCTCCTAGTCAGAATCATCCATATATACAGGTGCATCTTACAACAAAATAGGAGTCTCAGTGGATAGACAGTAGCCATTGGCATACTGGAATGAATCTATCTAAAAAAAATAGAAGAAAAAAATATTTAATCGATAAATAAAGGTATCCGAACGAAAAATTATATCTAAAGAAGTCGAAACTCGGATCCTGCTACACTAGATTCCATTTTTAACCACTGGCAATGCTAATATTTCCAGCAGGTATCTTCAGAGATACTTACTTTCCAATGGCAGCGCAGGGTTTGCCATCGGTGACGACGACTGCCTTGTCGAAGGTCAGTAGAGGCGAGGAAGAAACGGGGAAGGAGGTATCATAATACTGACGGCGTTTCTCCTCTATCTGGGGAAGCCCCAAGGAGAGGGTGACGATGACAGCGACGAGGGCGAGCAACAGCACCGCACTCACAATGATGGCGTCTCTCTTGGTGCACAGGCATCTGAAACGAAAGACATTTTTACTTGTTTCATATTTGCAATCAATTTTCCGGTCACTTCCTGATATATGTTCTGAAATTGGATGTTCTCAATAGAAACTGAACATTTATGATTTCTTTAGATTTATTTTTCAGAGTTTAATTACCAGTCAATCGATTAATTTTCAAACAGCTTTGATTCTATAACATATATTACAGAATTTCAGAAAAAAATTGGCAACAAGATTGCTCAATATTTGTTAAAATGGGTTATAAATTATAGACTAAAAAAATATGAAACAATAGGAAAAGTTTTTAAATTTTTTTTTTTATTAATGCGTTAAAATGCAAATTATTATTAGTATTATTTGTTGGTTCTATACCTAGACGTAAAAAGTTATTTTAGGTACTGTACCGTAGTAACTTTCGCCCTATCATTGTAGTTAAACAACACTGGCCACAGTCAAGACTAAGAAAATTAACCAACTGGAAACGCAACATGTTCTTTTTTTAAATCCCTTATTTGTGAATAGGGTTAGTTACTTTAGATCAAGTTGGTTTACGATAAAAGTACAGTACTTGGACACAAATAATTACTTGTTGGGAAGTTTTTTTCTTAAATTTGATAATATTTTAAGAATAACATTGGTATTACACAAGGGGTGTTCAAAAGAAAAGGTACGAAACGTCGTAACAATGTAACCGTTAACATATTTGCCTATGCCGCTATGGGAGAACGTAGCGAGATATCTAGGGATGCGATTGCAGTCTGGAGTAGATCAGAGCATGCATGAGTGCCCGCATGCGCAGGAGAGAGCAGAGACTCTTATAAAGAGCGATGTCCAACTGACGTGGCAGTGTATGTGAAACAGGATGGCGTTCACATTGCAAAATTCGACGATTGAGGAGCAGCGCGGCGTTTTCCAATTTCTGACAGTAGAAGGTGTTACACCGGCCGTTGTTCATGGTCGGCTGGTCACTGTAGACTGTGTGTCAGACAAGTAAGAGAGAAAATGGAGTTCCCGTCTTCGTGCAGTCCGTGAGAGTTTGGTTGATGATTCGAGACCAGGCCAGGCAAACACAGTCATGACGGCCGATCTCATCGACAAGGTGGACGATCTAGTGAGAAATGATCGGCGTGTCACATTGCGGATGTTGGCGGTGAAGGTGGATGTCAGCGTTGGAACAGTGTGGACAATTATTCACGACAGGCTGCGTTATTGGAAGGTGTGCGCGCAGTGGGTTCCGAAGCAGCTGACCGACCAGCACAAGGAACTGCATATGGGGCTAAAACTTCAACATCTGTTTCGGTATCGTGAAGACCCCATTTTCCTGGAGAGGATCGTCACAGATGATGAGAGTTGGTGCCATCACTACGAACCAGAGACAAAGTGCGACAGCATACAGGGGAAGTTTACGTCGTCACGTCACCCTAAAAAGTTCAAAGCCGTGACGTCAGCGGGCAAGGTCACTGTCTTTTCCGACGTGCAGGGTCCGCTACTTGTTGAATTTCTCGAGCACAGAAGAATCACTAACTCTGATTTGTACGCCAGAGACTATTCAGGTTCATTAAGAACAAAAGACCGGGGCTATTCACGGAGGGTGCGGTTCTGCACTATGATAACGCACGTCCATACGTCTCCAGGTTCACACACGCGGAACTGGCCAAGTTCAAGTGGGAGCAGCTCGACCATCCACCCTACAAACCGGACATGTCACCCTGCGATTTTCATGTGCCTGGTCCCCTGAGAAAACATCTGAAAGGGAAGCGTTTCAACTTGGACGGCGAGCTCAAGGACGCTGTGAAGGACTGGGTCTCGTCACAGCCACATGAATTCTGGGAACAAGGAATCCCTCGGCTCATTAATCAATGGGATCGTTGTGCTCAGGCCTATGATGTATACTTTGAATGAAGTCTTCATCCCACAATATCGTTTCGTATATTTTCATATATTTATATTTCGTATATTTATATATCCCTTGTATCTAAGGAAAAAATATTATTTGGAAATACTTTGCATTCTATTGAATTTAAATTTTAACCATAAAGTCTTTGAATATATATAGAACACTCCATGTTTGTAAAAATGGATAAATTTTTCACTCACTTTCCGATATGACTGAATTTTGCGTATTTGTTTGTTTTCGATGACAACATATTATTTTAATATTTTTTGGAGTTCAAATCTCAGTTAATTGATTAACTTCATTAATTAAATTGATTCTATATGAATGTCATCGACCTAAAGTGAATTTGACAAAAATTATCATAAGCCCAGTAAATTTATCTACATATCAATATCTATCTATGTACAGAAGGCGTCTAAAAAAGATTGAAACGTGGTTTAATTTTTTATGTAATAGAGATACGTGGGTAATGTAAATTGCAAATTAGTTCAAAATAAAATGACAGAAATAAAAAATTTCACTGTTCATTTTCAAAATATTACACTTTATAAACTTTTAAGCGACCCCTCTAGACAAATTTGGTTATTTAGAAAGTTTTTCTTCTCCGTCCAACAAGAACATTAGAAAATACCATTAGAACTGTATCTTTAAAGCCAAATGAATTATGATACAGTATTTTTTTTAAAAAAAAGGCTTTTGCCATTTCTCGCATGTTTCTTCGGTGAAAATAGGGGCCATAAACAAATTCATAATAAAAAATTTTAGATGAAAATCATCATTTATAAGAAACATTTAGTTGAGTTGTGCTGAAAAGAAATAATTCTGAGAAAAAATAAGTAAATTGAAAAAGATATCGTCTACATTTCACTATGCAGTTTCAAAAAATTATTTGAATATAAATATTTAAAACAGCTAAATTACAGAAAATGGAAAAACAAAAATATATTGTTTCTGAATTAATTTGTTAGAATGCCATTTTGAAAAATTTGACAATAAATTATTTGCATATATGTATTTTAATAATTATAAATAAAAATGGCAGTTTGAATATATATATATTAATTTTATATAGTTTTTATATTTATATTTTTTTGTCTGTTTATTTATATATATATTGTTACGGTTCACTCGATTCGCTTTGTAGTGGATGTATGATGTGAAAACACAATCAACAGGCCTCAGTAGAAAGCAACAACATTTATTTACAAGAAGAATATGAGTACACAGACGAGACAAATACAAAGATGACAACTATATACAGCCGAGACGTAAACACAGGACAGCACACTATAGCAAACAGTAGCCCACAAGTAGCAATCGACAACAGCACACAAAGCGCCCAGACAGAATCCAGCAGGAGAGGGTATCCTCGGAACTTCACTCTACGGTCTCTCCAAACAGTTGAAATTCTCATTGTCCCTCGCTTTAGCTGTATCGAACTACCGACTCACTACCACAAGACTGGCTACTCCACACACAACTTGATGCTGCTCCCATAATAGATAATAGGATTCGGCAGGCAATACTGTCCACCCAACACTTTTACCCCGCCGTTGATCTGCTATCCTCCCAAAGACTCGTTACTTACCTACGCTTCAATTCACTTGCAGCTTGAGATTGTCGTTCTTTTATAGTTCCCGGGAGGCGGGACGAGAACCTTCTAGGCCAATCAGGCGTATCTCGGCTTCTAATGGACGAACTGTTAAAATTCTCGAAGTTTCCAGCATTATCTATTTTATCGCCTAAGTCGTCAAACTCTGGGATCACTGGTTCGGCACCCGAGCAGCATTCAATACAGATGATTGTAACTCTGTTTTTCCGGTGATATAACTAACCGTGCAGGGAAGCACCGGGAAAGCATAATTATTTACAAGCAGAGACGCGGACAAGGCGCATCCACCACAGTGCGGCATAAAAGCAGAAGTGGGGAAGAAGAGAGAAATAAACTATCCCTCGTCTTATATAACTTGAGATTTTGATAGGGAAAATATTTCTTCATAGTGTTAATGTATTGAAAAGATTCTGATAGGGATTTTCGCTACACGCGCCGACGAGGTAAGGGAAACACAGGGATTTTTTAAAAAAGAATGTGCTTACTGGGCATTTTTCTATCTCTTCTCGCGGAGCGTGGGGATGTGAGGTTTTTAGCCGATTCAGCAATTTTACATAGCTCTCTTGAATTAATTTAGTAGAGACAGTGGAATTGGATCAAGAAATAAGAGAATGAACTTACCATGGGCTACATTAAGATAAAACTTTGAAATCAGAATTGAAATAAGAGTTTAAAATATCATTATATAACTCTTAAGAGTACGTGACAGTGCCGCAAATCTACCCTAGATAGTCCAAAAGGGTTTTAATGTAAATATTATCATGCATTTTATTTTTTATAATATGTCACAAATATTATTTCTATATTGGTATATGGTCACTACGCAGCGCTTTCAATTTTCAGTTAAATATAACTTACACAAAAACACGAATATGCGGAATTTTATAATGCTGTTGTTGCATAAAAAAATTAAAACTTTCTATTTGACTATATTTGTCTGGACTTTCTATTTGACTATATTTGTCTGGATAAAATTTTAAAAAGTGTATCTTTTGGTAAATTAACGAGAATTTTTTAAAATTATTATTTTGGTCTTATTTTATACCTTATTTTGAACTACTTTGCAATTTACACTGACCACTTATCTCTAATAGGTAAGGAATTAAACCACGTGTTTCAACATTTTTTTTGTATGGGGGGGCACCTTGTATTATATATGTAGTGACGAACGCCTGATGACGAGCGCCATCTGCTGGCCAACAGGTGTTGATGCTTGTTAGACGGAGTGCAGATGAGACGGGCCTGAACGAAAGTCAAGACGTGTGAGACGAGACGGGTTTCTGAACGAAAGACGCGACGTAACATGTGAATTAATTCTGCGACGTATTCGACGAAATATATTTAATGTTCATTTCTTTTATGTTAATTAATTGTCCGTCCTAAATGTGATTAAATGTGCGTGATTCTAAATAGTAGTGATTCCTGAGTCCTACAAATATATATATATATATATATATATATATATATATATATATATATATAT
>JAPMOR010026535.1:709315-727839 GCA_026543865.1 Argiope aurantia | reverse complement strand
TATATATATATATATATATATATATATATATATATATATATATATATGGGGAAAGGCAACGACCAGCATTAATATGTGAAATATATTTATTGAGATTAAAAGGGAAAACATTACTAACATAGAATCCATAAAGATACACGAGCGTGAGCTGTACGTCTTACAGACTCACTGCCCAACTCTCGTCTGCCAATAATGGCGGGAAAGCATCATGTGATGAATGACGCAACATGGCGCAATACATGAATGAGATCTGTCAGTAGTTCCCAGATATATATATATATATATATAATGATATTTCCAACTCTTAATTTAATCCAAATTAATATACAAAGCTTCATTTTAATTTAGCCCATAGTAATTTCATTCTCTTATTTCCTGATCCGATTCCACTATTTCTACTTAATTAATTCAAGTTGGTTGGTTGGTTGGTTTAAAGGCGCAAGAGCCATGTTTGGCTAAACTGCGCCAATCAAATGGTAAAAATAGAAACCTATGAATAAAAATAAATCGTATAAATGACAAATTCTAAAATATGGTGGTCTATATGCAAAATACGATGACAAAATAAAAAAAGATTTCAAGAAATTGTTTAAAATATTAAAAGACAAATAATGTCGAAATTGTGGATAGAAATTCATTACAATCTTTTGACATGATATTTCTTTTTGTACTTGCCATGGACAGTGGTACTAATTGTCTTACGACGAAAGGTTTTTAAATTAACCCAATGAAATGGGCCGTTTTTTTAATTTTTCTTTAACAGTAAGATTATCGGTTGAAGTAGAGATTTTAAAGCTTACTGTTGGTTGTTCTTGCGGATCAACAACACGGGAAGTTTCCTAAATAGTTTCGTTTGGGTTATAATCTATAGTGTCTTCAGCCATAGACGACCCGATATCATTCTCACTTTTGTTGCTGGAATTGCCGTCTTTCGATATACGTTCAGAAATCGAGGACGCTGGCAAAGAATCAGTTTATGTATAATTTTGGAATGATTTGCCACATATGTTGAAGAAGAAAATTTCTTTACCAGTGTAGAAGCAGAAGTCGAAATCTGCGAAGGCGAGGTTACCCGAAATTTGGATTTTTCTGGCATTGATTCATTTTGGTCTTCAACTGCGGACTTCAGGGTTTTTTTATATTTTTTTCTTTGTGACTAACTGAAAATCAATCAAATCCTGTGCAGCTGGCGCAATATCACAGATTGGAATGGAAACTTTTTTTATTCTGAGTAATACACAATTCAGGTGAATTAGAATTAATTGTAATTGATTTATCTAAAGCCAAAAAATCACTTGATGTATCAAAAGATTTTGACTGCTTAGCTATTGTCTGAGCTACGGAAGCATAGCTAGTGTCTGTAGAGGTTTGGGATTTCACAAGCTTCCGAGCTGCGGCGTAAGATATATGATTTTTTATTTTTGTACTGATTACTTCTTTTTCAAGCAACCACGCTGGGCAATTTCTGTAATACGAGGTGTGTGCACCTTTACAGTTTGCACACTTTTCTACAGAGGTGCATTGAGCACTGTCATGACCGACATTTGCACAACGGGCGCAGATCAGTGTCCCGCGGCAAGAAGTTTTAGAATGCCCAAAACGTTGGCATTTGAAACAACGAAGTGGACTGGGGATATAAGGTCTTACTGGAAGACGCACACAGCCTGCTTTAATATACTCCGGCAGTTTTGAGAAACCAAATATCAAAATCAAATGCTTTGTCTTATGGAGTTCGCCATCTCTCCGTATTGATATACGTCTTACATGAATCACCCTTTGGCTTTTCAATTCTTTGAGAATTCTTTCTCTTCATCATTAAACATTTCTCCGCAGGAGATAAATCCCTTGGAAGAATTTAAAGAACCATGCGGAGGAAAGGTGATTTGGATATTATCAAATGTCTTCAGTTTCATTACTTGTTGTGACTGTTTTCGGGACAGAAGTTCCACAAGCAAGTCTCTGGAACGAAGTTTCTTGGTGCATTTTACTTCCCCGATATTACTAGTGATGCATTTTTCAACTAAAAAAGGAGATAATGAATGAAAAGTCTCATTCGTCTTGAAAACTCTTTTCAAGAGAAAAAAAAATTGGAAAGATAGCTGTCATTGAATTGTTCGAAAGAATTTGTTGCCCACCTAAGGGAGCAGATTTCCGTTTGCCCATACGACATTGGTAGAAATTCAGGCCCGACGGCACCGCCCACCACGGAGCCCCTACAAGGGAAGGCAGCCACCGGCTCTGGTCATTCCCAGCCTCGGCGCTTACCTTAGTGCTGGCCGGAACATATGCGCTCAGAGTTATCCCCGGGGACAGTGACCACCCTTAACGGTAAGCCCAAGGAGTAACCCCTTCGCTTGATCCGTAGCGAACCAACCACTCAGGTGGCTAGCGACCAGCCGAGTGATACACCGGGGACCACAGTGCACCACCCGCCTAATGGGTCGCTACGCACGGCAAACACGTGGGAGTATTCGCTGTCCATGAGAAGCAGGAATCAAACAGAGCGGCGACAGCTTCTTACGGAGAGCTCTCCCGCCTACCCTCGAGGGAAAGAAGAAAAAAGGAAACAGCAGAAGGCGTAGTGAAGGGAAAACATAAAGGGAGCAAAAATTTCTGAGAACCTCGGGATTGGGACACCCGTACTCACCTATAGTAGGTGAGCCCCTGAGGGCTTAATTAATTCAAGAGAAGCTTTGTAAAAATGCTTACATTTTCACTTTTACACGCTCTGCGTGACAGGATAGAAAAATGTCCAGTAAGCACATTCTTTTTAAAAGATCACTGTGTTTCCCTTACTTGTGATTTACATGCGTCAAAAATCCCTATCGAAATCTCATTGTATATAAGCACTATGGAGGAATATTTTCCCTATCAATATCTCAAGTTATATAAGACCAGGGATAAAATGTTAAAGAGTTTTTTCCTCATTTCTTTCTGTGTTTTGTGTTGGTCGTCGCTCCTGCATGTATATAATGCGTGCTTCTTCTATATGAAATAAAACGACGTCACGAAATCGAAAGTCTCTTCACTGTCTTCGAAACTTCATTCTGCTTCACATAAAATAATGCTTACATATTATTTAGTCGACAAGGAGACTTTCCTGAGCAAAAATTTCAAAAGAATTAAAATTAAATCCGCGGAAGAGGTTCAACGTTGCATTGCACCTCCGCAGCTCGCCGTGCTCCAAAGATGTTTGCTTTTCGATCACAGTCGGCCGGCCACGCTGTCTCCGATGGCGAAGCTCCTTCGGCTACGTCAGTCCATGACGAAGTTCCATGCCAATCTATGCAATATCCCCTGCATTCCGCCATGGTACCGTGCCTTCCGTAACCTGTGACCTCATCCGACATTGTTGTTCCCTTGTGTTTGTGCTCCATATCGTCATGTGCGTGCTCCTTACATCTTCAAGAAGTTCAGGCAGCATAAAGAAATTGCTGCTCCAAATGGAATCAACAAGTTCGAAAATATCACTTGTTATCATCTCAATATAAAAATAGCTTTCAGTCACCTGTCGTAGTCTCCAGTGCTCAAAATTGCATTTTTGTGATTAATTAAAAAAGTGATTCATCCAAAAAACTGTTGAATGTTTCCTGGCTCAACGGGTGAAAATCAAGATTTATATTGTGTGTTTTTCTTTTCTTTTGATTTTTGAATTTTAGAATAATTTCAAATTATATTTTTATAGTATTATTTAAAATATTGAATTTTTGGTCTTTCATCAAATCTATTTTTTAAAATGTTATGCATAAATTTAAAATGTTTTTTATTTGAAATATACTTTAATGTTGTTAAGATCTGGAAAAATGACTGACTCAGATAAAATAAATGTGTCTAACCCTCAAAATTCAGAAAATAAAATTGATAAAGAAAATGATCAAATGGCCCAAGAATCCTCCATAATCCCTTTTGATCCCGAAAATGGGATGAAAGTGTATTTATGGTTGGGATATTTTAACAAAATGTGTCAAGAGAATAACAAGAATGACTTGTGGAAAATTAAAAGTACTGCTAAATTTCTTAAAGGATCAGCTTTAATTCATTATACAAATAATTGTTTAAATATTGATAATTTTGATGAGTTATGCTATGTATTAACCAAACAGTTCATTCAACCTAATATTGTTATTTTTTCTGACTTTTCACAATTGAAATTTGATTCAAAAAATGATAAATTAGTTGATTATTTTCATCAAAAATTAAATTGTGGCAGACAGTTAGGCCTTCATTCACAACTGGTTTTAGAAGGTCTTACTGATTACCAACTCAATTAAAACAATTAGTAAGCATAAAAGCTCCTTGTACCCCTACAGAATGGCTTACAATAACACTTAAACTATAAAAAATGGAAGAATCTTCAGAACCAAACCCAGGCAGGTGTAATGAAACCAGAATCAGAGTCAAGCAACCAGGACCTTTTACACCAAGGCATAATTTTAATTATATATTTCAAAATTCTTTTATTACTCGAGCTCACAATAATTTTAGACAAAATTATCATAATTCAATAAGGCCACGTCCCGACAATTTCAATAACTATGGTCATAAATTGCATTTCCAACAAAGATTACCATTTTCTCCATGTAGAATTTGTACTCGAATAGGTATTCCAAATGTTTATCATTGGACACAAGTATGTCCTTTTCATCAACCCTAATTTATGGCAAACGTTCCAATAACAGCGCATAACATTATGATTACTCCTATATAACCAATCTAAAGTATGAAATATTTTGAAAACGAAACGAAATAGTTTCGAAATCGCAGCTAAAAACTATTCCTTATTCAAACTAAAATCAAAAAGGGAACAGGAAAAACTTCATAGTATTTAGAGAGCGCAAATGCAGCTACTTCTAAACCACAGATGAATTGAGACAAAAATAATAAAATCAAGTTAATAGGAAAAATCAAATTAAACCAAATGAAAAAAGAATCCAGTCTGAAGACTTTTTCAAGGGCCACCCTCAGGCAGGGATTCAAAAAAAGGGATTTTTTCTGTGAAGGAATATAGACAAGGTAGTCTAATAATGATTCCTCGTGAACCGAAAATCCCCTGAAATTAGCCCAAGAGATATACCATTTTAACAGAAAGGAAAATACAAAACAACAAATTAGAAGAATATATTCACTAATAAGTAAAAATACAATAACAAAAATACCATATAACAACACTCAAACCAGTAATGCAACAAAAAAGAAAGAACATACCAGCAGCAGGCAAAGAAATTTTAAGATATCGTTGTGATTCCCGCTTTTTAAGATTTCCAAGCTTACGTATTTCAGGTAAAAAACAATTGTAGGTTCCCAGCGCCATTAATTGAGTGATCTAATAAACAAGGAAAGTTCTATTATTTATTTTAGGTAAAGGATTAATCTCAAACCATACCTTGTTTAACCAAAAAAGTTGACATTACAGTAATTTCTAGGAAATTCATTATAATTAAATTTTCAATGAGGTTATTTGAAGTTTCAATATAGGAATTTTTATTATTGCAAATCCTTTTGATCCTGTTAACTTGTGGGAAAATTAGATTTTTGAAAATTTTATATTATATATATATATATAAAAGTTTCATTAAATTGAAATTTTTGCTACATTTTAAAGTTTTTTTTACGAAATAATCAACTTTTGACTTTTAATTTGTAATAGCGCGGAAAAGTTACCTTTTGATATAGATAAGATGAATAAAAAGTATAAAAAAAATATAAGAGTACATCTTGAGGTGCCGCAAAGACGTTCAAGTTTCATAAAAACACACTTTTTGCAACTTTTTAAGGATTTTTGAATGCCTCGATTATGAAATGAAAAGCTTTCAATAGGCGTTGTCATATGAACAAAAGTATAAAAACAGTTTTACTACTGCACTGGCATGGCTCTGAATCGCCGGCGGAGCGGTAATTCGGAGATTTATCTGTGTCCGGTGACAAAGACAGAGCTGGTTTCAAATCAGTAGCCTTGCCAAATTCAGTTGAATTGGCATCTCCGCTCAGTCTATTGTGCAACTGATTTGTTAATTTGTATGCTTGTGTGCTTTGCTGTGAGTAAAAATGGCTCAGACTAAATGAGTGAAGACAAGACAAATGTCAGACTGCCCAACTTTTGAGAAATTTAATGATTTGCTTAAAGTTGAACTACTACCTATTTACGAATCTGTTATGAAGTGCTACTGTTATATTAGACATCACCTCAAAATTGCTTCAGAGAAGGATCCTTCTGTAAGCGAAACTTGTGACAATTTTAGTTCCCATAATGGAACAAATATGGCCAAGAGCTTCTATTCCCGTTGCTTCTAACAAAAGAATTTCACAGCTGATAAAAGCTTATCACGCTAAATACATGAATGTATTAAAGTCTGAAAGCAGAAAATGTTCAGATAAGTTTAATTCCAACCTCACAGAATTTAGAGAAGAAGCCAGACGTCTATTTGATATTGCTGGCTTGTATAAAAGGAAAACAAAGTGGCAGTTAGGAAATAAATCGGCTCTAAACGATCAACGCTCTAACAGGAAAATGGTTATAGGTGATATTGATATTGCTACCACAAGCGCTTTGGAGAAGAAAGGAAAGAAGCAAGAAAGAGTAAAGAACTTCAGAGAATAGTTACGTTTAATCAAGAACGGACAAAAAATACTAATGCAGCTGAAAAGATTACTGACGACAATGACGATAACACTGAAGAACTACAGTGTTTTGTTTTTTTACAGAAAGAGGCAAACCAACCAGATCCATCAAGTAGACAAAAAGAGATAAAACTACCAGGTGCTTGTGTGGTTTAATATTGTTAAAATTTTCATATACTTATGGTTCCAAACATCTTTTTAACCTTATCTCCTATTCACGCTATCTCACTAACGATCTCAAGAACGTTATGGAGCCGATTATTAAAAAAAAATACTTTGTACCTTGCTACTTCAGAAAACATCCTTTTGCCCATGCAGTGATGAACGTAAAATTTAATGAGAACTTGATTTACGACGTGTTTTAAAAGCAAGAACAGAAAGTAAAGACAGAGTCAGAAAGTTTAAAGTTCCAAAGATAAACTTCGATGTAAAGTATTACATCGACATGATCTCATGGCTTGAAAATGACATAACTGAACCCCCTCCCCCCACTTGCTAAAATATGTTCCCAATGGCTCTCTCAAAGACTTTATACAGAAGGCATCTGAAGCTGAACCAAATAATATAGTGGACTCGGTTATCGCCTTTTTCCGGCTTCCTTGTCATATGCAAGAAGATGAAAGAGCTGTGAAACTGGAGGACCAATCGGCTCAAAATATCTGTGATTCAATCACAAAAGAGGGATACATAGGAGAAAAGACTCATGTGTGAATATGCCAAAATTTAATTAAAAACAGTTTGATTGGCAGTTGGCAGTGAAGTAGAAACAAACATTTTGCAGCTGTAACAATCATTAAGGGTGCAAAAGAAATGCAAAATTTGACATAAAAATATTTTTTTATTATTATACTTTCTAATTAATCATTTTTTTCTTATTGTAATGCTTATATATGTATTTAAAATCAACTTTTGTAACGTTATACGAATGAAAAATTAATAAAAATATTTGATCAAAGTTTACAATTTTTCAATTTTCTTTTGCAAACTTTAAGCTTTTTGCAGCCCCTTGAAATATTGTTGTATTGCAACGAGAATTTAAAAAAAATTCTTCTTGAACCTAAAAGCTAACTTTTCTCCACTATTACCAAGGCAAAATCCAAAAAATTTTTTAAATGCCATTTGAATAATGCACCAATAATGCAATACAAAAGTCACTATTAACTGCTTTAACCAAATTTTATTTCTTTTTTTTACTTGTTAACCAAAGTTAGTAGTTTATTATTATTACAAATAAAACTAACTAGTTCGCCAATATTTGCAATGCCGCGTACAAAGCCAGTGATCGAATTAAAATACTCGCTATTTTGCCTCGTAGGTTTACCACCAGCCGGTACTCTGTATGCGACATAAAAAGCACGTGGCGTATTCCTCAAAAACAATCGGGTGACATTTTCTTGAAAAACTAAACTAGTAGAAATTTTGAGATTTCAATACCAATAACTTTCTAAATTTTCATATATTTTCCAGCGATCAAAAGATCGCTCACGGTAGACAATGGCACAAGAAAGGAGAACAGATGTACATCTTGAAAAATGATATCTATTCTGGAAAGTTTTCAGTCAAGTCTCAAAAGCGATCATTTGGCTGCTCTGGCAAGCTAAAATTTTGAATTACAAAAGGATGTCAATGATAAAAGAAAACATTAAACTTCTTTGAATTTAAAATCTAATTAAAATGCGAAGAATCCTTAATTACCCAGCACCTACTACATAAGAGGTAACTACTCGCCAAATCTGATTTTTTTTATCGCCAATTTTTTTTAGATCAGTCTGAACGACTGTTTACAGACAGTATGCCGGGCTCATGGTAAAATAGAGGTTGCGATTGACACATGGATATTTCATCATTGCACTCCAAACACATGTATGATTTTATGAATCTGAGCTGCAATCGTTTTCATCACCCGTGGGAAATTCACGAAACGCTCCAATCTATTTTTCTCGCATCTCTATCAAAACCAGAATATAAAATTATGCTAAAACATCTACGTGGAAAATCTACTTCTATTTCGTTTCAAAAATGACCATACCACTTTTCTTGTACCTGCGGCTCTAAAACTCTACAGCAATTTAACCCATGGAAGTATAAAAGTAAAAGGGCCGAAGTCGAACGAAGTCAAAACGAGAAAGAAAAATGCATAAAATATAAGAAATAAGCTCTTATGGATAATTAGTTATCTACTTTTTAATCTAAATTTTGACAGTTTGAACTTGTATAATAAACTTATTCGAATGGTTCCATTTTTCTACTAAGCAAGTTTAAAACGGGCTTTCCAAATTATATATAAATATATAAACCAAACAGAAGAATGTTTCTTTTAAATTAGTATTAGTATTCTTTAAATTCCTGTTTAATATTAGATATATTACATAGGAAAGAAAAAAAGTCATTTTTATCTAAGCTTTCAATTCCTTTCGAATTTCGCAACTGAACAACGAGCTAAAAGCTGAAGAGCATAAAGAACAATGGGAGAATTTTGCGATAAAAAACGACATTTCTCACTTTTCATCAAATAAGCGACATAAAATCACTATAAATATCTTGTTTATCTTGAATTCACAGTTATATCACAAATATGATACAACTGAACTCTCCATGAGAAAACTACGGCCTAATAAGGGGTCCTATGCGGCACACTGCAGGTAATCTCTACTATTACTATTAATTAAAAAAAAGTGCGTTTGTGTGTTGGCACTTCACAGGACAGAAATAAAACAGTACTACTAAACTGTGCACAGATATACTTTGAAGAGTAGAATATAGACCCAGAAGCGATAATTTTGATTAACTGAAAATTAACCGAAATTTCGCCATTTTCCCCATTATGATTCTCAAAAATATTATAGAAACAAATAAAAACTGAATTTTACACCATCTTAAAATTAAAAAAAAATTATTCAATTTAGTTCCTGCACAATTATTTGACTATTTTTAATTAATTAAAAATATTTTTAATTTTACCTTACAGCAGTAAAATTCACTGCTGTAAATAGTTTTGTAAACTCTAATATAATCGTTTTGCTAACTCAATGTTTTGTAAACGTGCTGTAAACTCATGTTTGCTAATAATATTTCATCCTAAATTTTTTCCACATTGTTAACGAAGAAAATAGAGTTCATTTTTTCAAGCTGAATAATCTTATACATAAAATATGATTTTATAATAAATTTAAAATAAAAGCACTTACAATTAAGGTTTCATTTTATCAGAAAGCACTAGTGAAATTTTTTAAAATGCTTTTTTCAAAAACTGCTTCAATTTCTTTTTACATATTTGGATACATAAAAATATATCATCGTTCTAATACTTTGAAAATTGCTTTCTTATTGAATTCTTCATTATCTTCTGAGATATTAGGTGAATTACAAAATATATCCTATAACAGATACAAAATTTCAATGCTGAAGATTTTCCTTTTTATTCCTACATTTTTAAAGAAAATGTTTAATTTCAATTCAAGAAATTCAATCACTTCTCTTCCAAATTTTAGGTACGATGATATGAACTGTTACAAGGCTTCTGAAACAATAGAACTTCGCCACCAGTTGTCCGTTTCATAACTGAAATTCGCAGCAGCTATTAGTCGTGGCGAACGAGTTTGTCTCCAATAGTAAAGAGAATGTGCCGGTGATCTACAGGAGACCTAAAACTGTAATAGTTGGCTTAGATATTCTTTGGAAAATGAGCATGAGCATAATTATTTTTAAAAATTTCTTTTAAGAGTATCATAATAAATATAAGTTCATTGTAATTATAGAAAATTTACATACACATACATTATGCTGATTCTGAATGTATTGATGTGTGGTTATAAATTTGAAGATTATCGCATCACAATATATTTTTCATTTGATATTAAAAATAAATATGTTAAGATGGAAAAATCATTAGGATGATTTATTTTGAAAGCATTATTTCTATTGAAATCAGAAAATCAAATCCCTGGGAAAAATCGACTTTACTAGCAATTCTAATTTCGTTGTTAAGAATATCCCTTAAAATTTAGACAATTCTATGAATTGAACCCTAAATTACTTTAGAAAGCAAATTGTAATAAGATAGAAAAAAAATTTGATAACTTGTTAATTATTCCACGAGCTGAACTTACTCACTTAAAGCAATGAATAGAAGGAAGAAGCCTACCTGTTTGTCCGGGGCTCGAGCAGCTCGTATTTGATGGTTCCGTAAGAGAGAGGATCGGGGCCGTTATCTTGCCGGCTGATAAGCCGGGTGCCTTCCAACTGTCTGACCATCACACAGAATGCTCAAGAGTAACTTTTACAATAAAAACAAAACGGGACAGTCTACAAGTTCAAAAATCTATCATTCCGTCTCTAATCAGCTTGTTTCGTCCATAAAACCGCCTGCAAACTGCACTATAAAGTTCATTCGACAAAAATCGCACTCGGGGTCCGCGATAAGACGGGCGATGTGGTTGCACGATCCCGATAAAGAGCTAGCGCTTAACAACAATGCACGGCGCGAGACAAAGGGAACAGCTTGATAACAGCGCCGAACGCAGAGTCGCATATCTTGTAAGTGTGAAATTTACAACTGCGACCAACGGAAAGGCAGAAATTAATGAGAAAACAATTTATAATTTTTACCGACCACCGCAACCGGGCTCTTCGAAATACAGAATCCTTTCACTGTCTGATAGAGAGTTGCATTTAGTTTCGCTTTCATCAAGTGTTTTTGATGAGAAGAAATACTCCTCCCATCGGGCGCTTCTCTTGACCGGCGCTGCGCAGACTTTTCCTTATTTGGTTTTCTTAAAGCCATGTTCCAGATGGTTCCGAGAGACAATCGCCCTCGCTATGACATCGTTCTTTCCAACTAGGGTCTCCAAATGCAATCTCATTCTAAATATGCAAACACGTTTCTTGCAATAATTTGAAAAAAGTAGGTGAACATACAGTTATTCAATGCATATAAATAATTCGAATATTTCATGATTAAAAAAAAATATATAATTACGGAAATTAACTTTTCGACAAAAGCTAACACGCTATTTCTTACTGCGCAGTAAGTCCCCTCTTTTTTTGAAATTTCAAAATGAGGTACATCAAGGATTGTAAATTGAGAGAAAACATCTGCAAGCCAAGAGAACACTTCGTGTTACGTATAAGTTTCCATAACTGTAAATTTAACAGAAGTATCCATTGTTTACAGAAGATTAAAAGAAAATATCGATATTAAGAATAAGTGAAAATCAGCGAATTTTCAGTCTATAATTGTAGTTTACAAGAAAAATAATGAATGATTTCAATGGAAACAAGTGCCAACTATATATTAGACACGATCGTCATTTCAAATGAAAATTACTTAATGGTTACATGTTTCTAGAAGAGTTCGTGACAGAACAGTGGTGACCAAAATTGTGGACACTTCCGAAAATTTTTATGTTTTCTAACTTTGTACACTTGTAGATAATGCTATGTTTCACAAAATGCGAACTCTTACATAGCATTTTAAAGAGGATTTTACGCTGATTTCAATACAAAGAGCAAAATTCAAATATTTGCAATACAAAGTTATATTTACTTTAATCTGAAAAACAAATAGAGTGATGAAGTGGATTGAAATTTCTAACTTTCTTGACAAATCTCTGTTCTTCTTCTGGGAACCAATCAAATGTAATAACTGCCAGCAGAATCTGACATCATGTTTATAGTTGGAACAAAGCCTTAACGCGCTTTGTTCTGTAGAAGGAAGAATATTTTCATGTAATCAAATTACAAATAAGAAATTTTGTTAAATTTTTTAAATATTTATCAGGAAATTTTGTAAATATTTCTAACATTGAGTCAAGAAGCAATGACATCAAATAAAAGAATATATTGGACACCTAGAAAGAGGACTAAGAGCATTATGGCACAAAAATATGGACTTTTCTATGCTGAAATTGCAAGACAGGTGGGTGATTCAGTGACCACATCCAGAGTTCGAAAGTTTTGTTTACGATATCAGGAGACAAATAAAAAACAAAGCAGGAAAATGTCGAAAAAGGTGCACCACATCTGTTGATGACAGAAAAATAAAAAGACCATGTCTCCAAGATAGAAGAATGCCATTAGAAGTCAAGTGAATGATGTTGGCGTTTCTGTTAATTCAAGAACAATAAGAAAAAGTTTATTAGATGTTGGACTAACAGGTGGAATGCATTGAAAAGGGCCTTATCTCCATTTACAGCTGCGCGTAAAAGGATTACACCGGGCAACCCATTAATGGGAAAGACGATTAGTGGTCACAAGTTATACGGAGTGATGAAACTAAGATATTGTTATTTGGTATGGATGGGCGAAGACATAGAATAGGCAAAGAGCTACATTCTGACTGCATTCAGGCAACTGTGAGTTATGATTTGGTCATGCATGGCAGCAGACGGTATTGGTCGCCTTCATGTTATCAATGGGACACTAAATGCAAGAAAATACATTGACACTATTCTAGAGCCACAACGCATTCACTTTTCTGCAGGATGCGGCTCCTTGTCACACATCAAAAATACCGAAAGTGAAAAGAGCACCGATTTGTTATCATGGCTGGTTTTAGAATTCCCGATAATCAAACAAACAATTCATATACACATAAAATAAATCGCTGAGCATAGATATAAAAATGCATTCCTACAAAAACCTAGCATTCACATTTCTATTGAAACGTAAAAAAGTTAGCTTTTCATACACAAATACTTTGATTGAAACAAACGTATCCGACATTTCATTTTTTATTGAATAGATCAAAGAAATTTAATTTAAAGACTGGTAAAACAATGAAATTAATGATAAGATAACTTGCATTAGAGACGACCATTTCTTTAGCTTTGCTATTTTTGGTTTATCCCTAAAAAAAATTATATTTAAAACTTCCTTCCTTTAAAAGATATCTGTATTAAAATGAGCAATTCTATTTCCATCCATCTATTTTGTGAAACGGAAAAACACATTCACTTTTTATTCTTAGTAGAAAGGCTGCGAGTTAAAATTCTTAGATTAATTTTTGAATATTCCATACCTTCATTTTTGAAATTGTATACATAATTTTAAACGAAAAACTGGGAGTTGCTTATTTGATTTAAGGCATCCCTTTTTGTGTTTTACCTGAAAGATTATTATTTAAGTTCTTAAAACTGTTTTTGCTTTATTTTACGATAATTAAAATTGGAATTCGAAACATTTAAGTAGAACCTAACTTCTAAAAATAGAATCAAAAATAACAAAGAAAGCATTTTTCTCTATTTTATATAAACTTTTCTAATATTCCATTTTTATTTGTATTTCGTTATATTTGCAAAGTATCGATTATTATTTTAAAATATTTTCTATATGAATTCCTTTATCTTTCAAGGCAGAGTTA
The DNA here is from genome assembly GCA_026543865.1 of Argiope aurantia. Lineage (NCBI taxonomy): Eukaryota > Metazoa > Arthropoda > Arachnida > Araneae > Araneidae > Argiope > Argiope aurantia. Next base: position 713,861 of record JAPMOR010026535.1, on the reverse strand, counting down.
CAAATTTAGGCAATTTTGAAACACTATTTATCTTGATTTTTCCATTGATGCCGTAATTTTTGACAGTAAATATGCGGAGAGAACATAAAGGATACTTATGATAAGTATCAATTGCTGAAAATGCATTCAGGTCAGTTGACGTGGGTGTTCAAGTAGACTGACTGAAGAATATGACGTTGCAGACTAAAAGACAAATCGTAACAAGGATTGATTAGAAAAGAAAACAATAAAAAAATATTTCTCATGCTGAAGATTAAAAACAAAATCTGAAAGAAAAGAAAGAGTAGCATATGAGACCGGGAAATATTGGAGGAATGTCCTTCTTACTTTGAAATGTAAATTAAAAATTTTAAACCTAAATTATCGATTTTTTATAAATTTTAATTTTTTAAACAATACAACAATAAATAAATCTATATATTTATGCATATGTTTAAAAGTAGCGTAGTTTTGAGATGCTTTACTCTAATTATCGCATTCTGTCCAATCAGTAAAGAGATTGCTATGCATCTCTCAAAAATCGCACATTTAATAAACAAAATATAACCAATAAGTCATTTATTCCTATCAGAGTACAAAATTAAGAAGAAAAAAAAATGCAACAACATTGAAATTGAGCATAAAAAGAAAAGTTTAAATTTGTGCTATTCTTCCAACTGATGTTTTGTTGATATAAGACGCCATCAAAACATGATATTCGTACTTTAGGCTTTGTGGAACATTTCGAAGTTATTTCAACATCACTAACCTCACTTAACAATACTTCAAGTTTAAGAAAGAATTTTTCTTTCTTTTTTAAGTGACTATAATAAAATATCATATTTTTTTTAATTCCAAGTTATTGAATTAAACAATTGAATCAAGAAGAAATATGTCAAAAACTGATGAAAATAGCTTTCGAGGAATGAACATTGTTATATTTCAATAAAGTAACAAACTGATAATTCAAATATTATTTATCTACAATGCAGTAAGTATGATCATTGTTTCGACATAGGAATAATATTTTATGCTAAGAATTATTATTCGTTTTTGATTTTTTTCACACATTTTTGTATAAATTCATTGAAAAACAATTCATCCTTCTTAAAACAGAAATTACTCAGGCGGTATTAAAAGTCATGTCATTAAATATTTAAAAATGTCTTAGAAATCATGTCAAATTTCCCCAAATATCGATTAATAGACAACATTTAAAATGATGCAACGCCTTCCAGAAATAATTCTTGAAAAGACCATTTACTGATGTCCTGTACGGAAAAGTCACACAATCTTGACATGGATACCCATTTCCATCGACCCATTTGTGCCCTGCAAACAGGCAAAGCTTGTGCGAGAAGGTCGCAATCCAGCAAGGAGTGAACTTGCGAGGTGTGATTGTGATAGTAATGGAATTCGCCCTGGTCCTTGGAAAAAACGATTCTCAATATATTTAACAAAGTTATGTAACTCTATCCATATGCTTAGCATCCATCTGGATGTGCAAAGACAAAAAGATCCCATTGTTTCAGCCATCTCAAAGACAGATGCAATCTAAAAAAGGTGGGGCAGATGTTTTTTCTTTCCATTTTCCATTGACGGTTCTTATCAGTTTTAGTTTTTGTCAAATATAACACTTTATAGGCATCTACAACTTTTTTTAAATCTCACAGAAATAGTTTCATGTAAATTCCGATCACTTTTTTAATAATGAAAAAAGTTTTGAAATCCAAAAATATGTATTATTTCGTAAGATTAAAATTTTTTTGCATATTTAATCTTCACTTTTACATCTTTCATCATTTCTCATGATAAAAGCAGGTCAACACAGATCTGTTATGGAGCTACAAATGTGTAAAAAAGAAAAATATATATCATTTTAACACACTATTTGCTGTTCGTCGTTACATTGATTAACAATGCAATTCAGGTTTCGTAAAGATTGCTTGTGAATTTAATCATATACTATCAGTTTAAAATATATTTAGAAAAACATGATTAGAAGTTTTAAAAAAATCTAGAACCATATCTATATTCACTAAGTATTTTTGTTTCAAGTCAATTTATAATAGTTATATGACAGGCTCTTATTTTAATTTGCTTCCGTATGCCAAATATTTCCTGACATAACCTACCTATCTCCTTAATCAAATCTAAAGACTTTTGAATCATCCTGTAAATGCACGTTTACAGAAAAATAAGGACTTCACTTTCCATTCAAATTTTTTTTCTATGATATAACACTTCGAGATTGAAAAATAATGGTTTAAACACGACGTGATTACTTATATAAATGTTTTATCAATTGCTTCGAAGGTTGTAATCTGATATACATTTTATCATTACTGGAGATGATCGAAATCATCCAATTCTATTCAGTGATAAAAAAGAATGCCACAAAGAACAAAAGAATTACCATTCTTCAAACCTTTCGCACCCTTAATAAACAATAAATCTCGCATCTTTCGATGACGCAATGTCTATGAAGAGATAAAATAAACAAATAATAAAAAAAAGATTTCAAATACTTACCTTTAAGGAAGGATACGACAATTTATCGAAAATGGCAAGAAATGAAAAACTCTAAACAAATCTGAATTTTGAATACACAACATATTTCAGCTTTAATCAATATTTAGGACATGGTATTCAGTGTCATTCAACTTCCTTAAAATATCGCTGTACAACGCCTCACACCTTTATACTCCCCTCCTCTACAATTTAGATAAAACATATTTCTGACACTTTAGTACACGCATAAAAGAGTGTTTTTTAAAAGAAGCGTTATCTTTATTACTTTTAGATTACATAAACTTGAACACAGATCTCATCATCATCTACGAAATCTTATAATTGCATTTCAAATAATATTATTTTTCAAATTTAATAAGAATGTGCGTAGCAAACTAACAATTAAAACGAACCGGTGATTAAGCTCTGAAAATGCTGAAATGTCATTGAGGAGACACTACTGCATAAAATTTTAGAAGCAAGAACACAAAGAATCGATCCAACTTTACAAATTGGTAAAAAAAGTGAAACAAAAGTGTGAAATGAAATAAGTCATTTTGGGTTGAATTCATTCTCCACATTCTATATCCTTTATTTAATCCCTTTTCTGCTTTAATACACATTTATTTCAATAAAATGATAAGACTTCGAAGAAAAATAATTACATGATGGCAGCATTTGTTTAAAATCAGGCCGAACTAGATTTCTTTCAACGAACCAGATTTTATGATGAGAAGCGTTTCGCTGGCGACAAACATCCACTGAACGCAGATGGCAGCACCGCTGTTTGTTTGTTTTCTTTTTCTTCTTGCACGTCTGTCGCACGACAACAAAGCTGCTTTTACCAATCCTCTTTGTCCGGCCCCTTGCGAATTGATGAGATGCCCTCAACAAAACTGAGACCGGGCGCGGGGTTCGCTGTTTCTGATCTAATCGATAACTTGCCTCAAAAAGTCATAACGCATGAACTGCAGTATGTGTGCAACACATTAATCAAAAGCTTTTGGAATAATTGTTGCCAAAATCCTAGTCATTTTTCAAAGCGAGGAAACGAAATCCATCAGTCAACCTGTACTTTTTTCCAGTCATTTCATTACATTTGTGTTAGAATAATTAAATGCATAAGACAGGTTTCGTTCGAGAGACGAAAAAAATTAAACAAAAAAAAAAAAAAAAAATCCTTCGGACATGAAGGCTCTAACACAGAATCTTAAAAACTACAACAATAAAAACAAAAACAAACAAAAACATCCCCCCCACACACACACTTGCATTCTTCTTCGAAGGTTCATATGGCTGGAAAGCTTAACTTCTAATTTTCGTTTTTATATCTAAAAAAAATTCAGAGATATTTCACGCCATTTTCTAATTTTAAGGTTAATTAAAAATAATTTTGAATAAATGAGTTACTCAAATCGTTTCTGTGGTTCTGTGTTCGTTTTAAATTTTCAATACTATTTAACTAATATCCATTAAAAGGATATTTTTCACAATCAACAATGCTTTTAGATCATTTTTTTCTTCTTTTTATTTAGAATTTTTACACTTTAATATTTTGTTGTTATTATTTATTCTTTTGTTGAAAAAATATAACGGTTGAAATTTCTCAAATTATTTATACAAGATTTTGGCAAGATAGTCAAATCGATAAATCTGAGAATCAGCTTTCTGCAGACACCAGCGCAAAGTGTTTCGAGAACTGTGAATAAAACTGAAGATATCTCCGTTGCATTAAAACATGTCATAACAGATACTGATAACAGGACCAACGAAATATAAAAGTCGCGCAAGAAAATATCAAATGAATGAAAAAAGAAAATAAAAAGTTTTAAGCATAAAGCTGTTTAGTTTTAATTTGTGTTATTATTATTTGATATAAATATATTACATTCAAAACGTATATAAAATATTTAAAAGTTTTTTTTTCTTGTACAAAAGAAGAGATGAATATAAGCATATTTCTTAGAAAGCGATTAAATTTGTGAAGCATTTCAATGCATCAGACCTTCACGAAACTGGATTTTCAACCACGCACTCAATTAAAAATAAATATAAG
>JAPMOR010026535.1:629641-694424 GCA_026543865.1 Argiope aurantia | reverse complement strand
AGTTTGACGCAGCTTAGTCAATACCATGGTACTTGTGCCAATAAACTCCAAATCCAATCACTTAAAAGGAAATTCATAGTTCAAACATCATTTGTTAATTTTTTACAGTTTCCAACAATTTTTGGGCTTCCTGTATTTTTGCGATTTTTACCTACTGAACTTCATTTGGGACCCTATGTTGTATAGTGATTCTTAATCTTCTGGATGCCTACTATCAAACCTCTGAATTTTTCGGTCGAATTCGGCAACACCCTGTACACACACAGAAAAAAAGGATCTTTTATAAAATAAATAAATAGAGGTTTTTTCCCCCATCTTTTTTTCTTCCGCTTATATCAAAGTGCTCAAAAATTAAAGATCATTTCTTCCAGAATATTACACAAGATATGCTAAAGAGTCTTACTGAAAAGAAGTTTACATCGTTGATACGAATTCCTGTTCATAGAGAATTAATAATTGCAGCCAAAGTTATGTTCTGGTTAAAAATTCCTTCTCTTTTATTTTTTATATACACATAATTTCCATTCAGCAAATTTTCTTAAGCCTTTTTGTGCTCATCTCTATTGATTGTAGGACACCTTTCAGTTAATGCCATTAATATTACGAATTCTTGAATCGTAAATTAAGTTAATGAATTCTGGAATATACCAATTAATATTATTGAAAGATGGTGACATCATACTTTTCATTTTCATTCAAAATTTCACGAATAAAGAAAGATAATTTATTTTATCGATATTTAAATCATTTTGTGATACTCTCACTAAAAATTATTCCTTGAATATCCATCTACTAGCAAAACCAGGACCTATTGATAATTTTATAAATTCATCTTGACATTGAAACAAACTTTATTTGCTTTATTGAGTTTTTGAATGGTTTTGAATTCATACTGAAACAAAATATTTTCAACTTAATAGATGAAGATAGTATATGATTGGAGGGAAAAAAGAATTATTGATGTTATTTGGATTTCGATAATTTGACAGTTCATTATTGATTGGCAAATTATATATATATATATATATATATATATATATATATATATATTATTAATTTTAGACAATATATTATTCACAAAAATCTACAAATTAATTCACATCTAAACTGAAAACATTTATAGAAAATGACCCTTTTACAAACAAACAACAATAATTCAATTTCATATGATTTATAAATTATTTAAAAAATTAAAAGCCATTCTGAAGTGAAATGTGAAGAATGAATAACTTGACATGCATTTTATTTTTGCAAAACATTTTTTAATTGATTTACCACCATGATTATGATACATTTTTGAAGCTATAACAGATTAATTTTTAATCTGTGCACAAATTATTGCAATATTTTACTTCGTGTATTATACCACATGATCATTTACCTTTCTGTGGTGCATTTATTTTGCAAAATGTGTACTTAAATGAAAACTGTCTAAAATTAACTACAAGTGTTAAAAATAATTAATATTAACTGTTATTAATTGTTGCAATGCCATTAAATGTGGTTAAAAATGATTAATCTGTTTGTGGCCCTTTTTCATTCGCAAGGCTGAAATTGGCATCCAATTTGAATGTTGGCACTATTCTCTTAATGTCTACACCACTAAAAAAGTATTTACAATAAGCTAGTGTTGTCACCACCAGTAAAATTATGCGAGTGCTAAAAGAGAAATGGCACTGGGTCATATAGTTGTCCCGCAGAACAAGTCTTTCATATTGTTCCATTTTCCTGCACTATTACTAAAAGAAACAATATCAGTCAAATGTAAATCTACTTAAAGATTAGTTCAGAAATAACTTTTCTTTCTTTTTCTGTTGGAGACATACTTTCTCTTTATATATGTATACATATAAATAAAAGCCCCAATTAATTATTAAATTTCAATTTTAAAATAAAAGATTTTTTACCCTTTATGCATATATATATATATATATATATATGTATGTATGTATGTATGATGTACAGAAACTTTTGTATGTATGATGTACTTTTCTTAATATGATTAACAGCTTCATAGTAAGATAAAGAAATCATTTATCAACAATATCATACAATATGAATTCTATATTAAGAAATGAATAATATGTTGGGAAGGGCACATTAAAAAGAAACTGAAAATTGAATATTACTTAAACTTAACTCATTTCTATTTAAATACAAAATACTTTGAATGTTTCAAATATCAGCTATAACTTATTAAATATAAATGAGATGTTTTAAAAGGTATGAATTCTCTAATGCTAAAAATGTTGGATATAATTTAAAGATTGTTTCAATTTTAATGGTAATTTCTACAAATAAAATACCTTTTATTAAGAATTATGAATTACATAACAATGTAGATAAATCTTATAAAATGTGTAATTTGAAAAAAAAAAAAAAAAGAATGAAATTAAAAGATTCAGAATAGAAATATTTTTTCAATGGCTATTTGCATTTTATAACAGCAGCAATCAGATTTTATCACCAAGTAACGAGATATACTGCAAAGATAGTTGCATTATGTAGAATGGAATCTGATAATCATGGCATAATCTGAAAATTGTCAAATAAACCTGAAGGCTGCTCTAAGATGCAATTATTTTTAAATGTATACTTAAAAAAAAAAACTTCTAATCAAAGAATCATTATTTATTGCAGATTAATAATGTTTCACAAACATATTTTTATTGTCGTACAGATTGAAATATTAATGCAGAAATGTACCTCATGAAAATAATAATAATGATGATAATTCCAAGAACAATTTAAGTGCGAATAGAAAAAAAAAAGTTAAGAAACAATTCATTTATAATAATCAGATGAATTAACAATCAATAGAATAATGATTAAAATGCTGAAATTATAATAACTTCAAAAGCCAATATTACATTTTATATCCCATTTATATTAAAAAAATTGATATAGATAGTACAAAAATTAAAGCATGCTTTTAATAGAAAATTCATAAATATTTAATTTTATAGAATTTGCCAAAATACCAAGTAACAATATTTAATCAGTTTAAAGCCAAGCACTCTTAATCAAAATCCATTAATTTAAATCGAGAAAATCAAATAATCTTAGTTACATTATTATTATTATTTCATCAAAGCATAATCTGTTGCAAGAAATACTTATGTTTATTCTTCAATAAATTTTCCATTGCATCTAGATACTTAAACAAAATTTTTACAAAATAAGCAAAAATACAGTATTAAAAATATGTTAACAGAAAGAATGACTCAGAATTAATAAATTATTTATAAAAATATTAAATAAAGATTACAGCTAAGAAAAAACTTTTTTTGACGTGTAAACAAAGTAAGCTAATACTAATATTAGTGGATTTTCACATGGGTCTTCAATATATGGAAGTTCTTAAAAGAGCATATAAAAACATAATATAAAGCTCTAATAGAAGTAATAATAATAATATTGACAAGAGATTGAAACAAAAATCCAATTTCTTATTCCACTTTAGATTTTATTGTTAATAAAACAAAACTGCAGAAAAAAACTATCATGAAATTATTAATAAAATATTAAAACTTAACGTTAAAAGCTTTTACAAATTATGATAAGCTAAGCCCTGCTTTTATCCAATTATTAAATTTGCAATAATGAAACCATAGTTTTAAATTCATATCTTTCTACGTTGAATTCATTATCAAAGATTGATTTGAATTCAAACTTAGATTGTAAAATTGTTTATTTTCTCTGAGATTAAATCATGACTTATTTTATTTTTCTTATTATATTTTGTAATTTCAATACATCTATATCACGTCTTCAAAATTAGACCAAAGGAATACAATTTCTATCACAGAACTAGTGAATGCAGTGCAAGGTAAATATGTTCATGATTCAAATGTTGTTACAATGGAATGTAAAGTTTAAAAGGCATCTCATGATAAATTCTTCGTCATGAAATCAACTTAGATCAATCATAATAAGTTTTGTACCTCGCGAACAAGATATTAACTGTCTAAGTATTGTTTTTGCCTGAAATATTTAAAATTAAACAAATAAAAAGCATACAAATGATACACACAACAATTTTCATCTTTTGCCTAACTAATAAAAACATCAATGCTGATTCATGCATTTGTGCAAGAATGTGTTAACATAGCATACCGTTTATAAGGCCATAAATGGGGAACAGATGATTTGGTTTGCACGAAAGTTTTTTCCTTGTCATCGAAAGTACTTAATTGCACATAAGACCCATGTGTGGATCGACTTGCTGAAGGTTCTCGATTCATTTGAAATAAAAATAAAAATTAGTAGAAATGAACAAAAACTTCAATAAATCTCATTCAATGATACATCTCAAAGTTGCTACACCGGTTGTCCTCACTGTTTATAAATACTGAAAAAACGACAAACTGATGTCCACTAAACTGTGACGCAATGTGTGGTTGGCAGTTATGGTTAAGAAATAGAGCTGTAACAAATCAAATCCAGTTTAAGGTATCCGACTACATTCGAAAGGATATATTTGCAAAATTGGATTCTTATAAAAAAAAAAACTATTAATGGCTTTTAAATGTATTGTCAATTATAAACATCATAAATACAAAAAAATTATTTGAAAATATAAGGAAAATTTGTAGTAAATTTTAATGAAATTTAAACAAAACAGTTAGTACTCTGCACAAAATTGTAATGCAGCAATCCTATTTTTCTTTGTATACAATTTATAGATTATAATGATGAATGAAATGAACCAAAATCTAAGAAAAATTTTGAGATGCGAAGAAATTATGGGTAAAAATATACATTTTTTCAATAAATTCACAGCTTAATTTTTCTAAAAACACTTATAAATGAAAAAGTATTTCACCAACAATAAAACTTTTGGTTAATTTCATTGCCCATATTATTAAAGACACACGCTGAAATTTTTATGTAAATAACTCTATTCGTTTTTGAGATATCATGTTAACGGTGGAGAATTTTTATGAAAATTAAAGTTTTGAAAAAATTGAAGTTAAAGACAAATTTTAGCTAAAAAAAATTGTTTGAAATTGTTTAAAATTTTCCTGGATGGTAGGTCAGACTTTCCTTTTCCTAGAAAATATACTATTTTGGAAAAAGGAAAATCTGAACTACAAGAAATAATAATAATAAAAAGAATTCGTCAATGTGGTCGATAACCAGTGCTTTTAACGTAGTCAGATACCTTAAGCCACGAACACAGTAGAGATAACGAATATTTGACGAATTGTTTTTATTTTGTAATCAATTGTCACAAATTTCAGTGATCAATACGGATCACGGGAAAATGTGATTCAAGCCTTCACATGTCTTAACAGCGTTCTTTTCAATTGCAGGTCTCAAATAGTTATAAAAAAACTATTATCGATCCGTCCTGGCTTATCTGATAGATGTTCGAAAAGAAGATTCCATTGATTCATAATGTTAAGTCTCTCGCATACTGACCCATTTCTTGAAAAGACCTAAATATTTACAGCGGAACCTTTTGATCACATGTACAGAATCGCTGACCGAGATAGGTGGAAAATTTCCTGAAGCAATTGTATGAATGGGCATCACTTGAAACAATAAGCTGCTTATCTCATACGTAAAGAAGATCGTTTTCTCACTCAGGCATCGACATAAAAGTATTTTTTTTTCTGAAGAAGTTCCTGCAAATGTTTAAAGATCCAAAACTCCCTTAAAGTGATATGAAAGTCATAATTATTACTATTATTAATATTTTCCAATAGTATTAACGATTTGATATTCACATATTTTAATTCTCTGAGAATTTTGTTGGCTCAACGACATGAATTTTTTATTCATGCTATTATTCTTCTTTCATGGAAACAGAATGGAATCTTCCTTTTAAGAAATATCAAGAGGAAAACACCTGCTGTTGATCACTAGTCAAAATCACTAGTCAAAATGAAAGAATAACTATTGATAACAATTTACGATTTGGAGGAAGGGATTTACAAATATTTATTAAGCATTTTTGAATAATAAAAGTGATATTTTAAATTCATTACTACTTATAAATACCCCATCTTAAATTTTTAAATAAAAATTGGGATATGATAAAAAATCATCCAAATCTATATACTTTTTTAAAGTGTTGACATAAAGTATACAATAATAGTTTTTGCATATCAGTTATATAGTGTACGATGTGATAATTATTTTAAGTATTAAAATCTGTTAGTTTTTTTAAAAATATCAGTTTTATATCATGTGTATCATGGATTTTTAACAGCAAAAAATTATATTAATCCATTTTAAAATTATTAGGTGAACTGTCTTTCTAATTTTTCAATAGACGATTTTTTTCATTTAAAATATTCCTTGATTGAAATATAACTATTTTTTTATTCTTATTCTTCTTATTATTATTTTATTATTATATTCTATTCTATTTTTATTTTAAGTAAAGGATTAATCCCAAATCATACATTGTTTTATCAAAAAGATGAAAAATAAGAATAGACCTTTCTTTGCATATTAGATAACTCAATAGATGACTCCGAGACCCTCCAATTGTTTTTTACCTTGAATGCGTTAGCTTGGAGGTGTTAAGAGCGGATAAGACAACCGAAAGCTTAAAATTTCCTTGCCTGTTGCTGGTATGTTCCTTCCTTATTGTTTCATTACTAGTTTGAGCGTTATTATATGGTTATTTTGTGTTATTTTTGTTATTGTATTTTTGCTTATTAGTAAATGTATTCTTCTAATTTATTGTTTTGTATTTTCTTTTCTATTAAAATGGTATATCTCTTAGGCCTAATTTTAGGGGATTTTCGGGTCCCGACGAATCGTTCTTAGACTGTTTAGTCTGCATTCCTTCACAGAAAAAAAAAACCTTTTTTTTGAATCCCTGCCTGAGGGTGACCCTTGATAAAGTCTTCAAGCTGGATTCTTTTTTTATTTGGTTTAATTTTTATTTTTTTCTATTAACTTTGTTTTTTTTTACTTTTGTCTCAATTCATCTGTGTTTTAGAAGTAGATGAATTTACGCTCCCTAAATAATATGGTGCTTTTCCTGTTTTTTTTTTTTGATTTTAGTTTGAATAAGAAATAATTTTTCGTTTCAATTCCGAAACTATTTAGTTTCGTTTTCAAAATATTTCTAACTTTAGATTGATTACTTATATATATATATATAAATATATATATATATAGATTTATATACAAAAGTATAAAAATCAAGTTAATAGGAAAAACAAATAAACCAAATAAAAAAATATGAAATAAAAGAATCCGGCCTGAAGACTTTTTCAAGGGTCACCCTCAGGCAGGGATTCAAAAAAAAGGGATTTTTTCTGTTAAGGAAAATCAGACAATTAAGTCTAATAATGATTCCTTCGTGACCCGAAAATCCCCTGAAATTAGGCCCAAGAGATATACCATTTTAACAGAAAGGAAAATACAAAACGACAAATTAGAAGAAAAACCTCTAATAAGTAAAAATACAATAACAAAAAAACAATAAAAACCAAAATATCATGAAATAACACTAAAGTAAAAAACGAAAAGACAAGAACATACCATCAACAGTCAAGGAAATTTTATGCTATCGATTGTGATTCCCGCTTATTAAAAACACAAAGCTAACGGAAATTTAGGTAAAAATTGTAAGCTCCCAGCGCCACCTATTGAGTGATATAATATGCAAGGAAAGTTCTATTTTTTATTTAAGTCAAAGGATTAATCCCAAACCATACCTTGTTTAATTTTGTATATATATATATATATATATATATATATATATATATATGTGATATATGTGTGTGTGTGTGTGTGTGTAATACTAGTTTGAGCACTGTGCCGTGCATCTCTATGGATTAAATGGAAAAGAAGAAGAAAAAGAGAAGGTACAAAGAGAGAGAGAGAGAGAGAGAGAGAGAGACAGAGAGAACGCGCACATTTCTAATATGTATAATTTCATAATGCTTGTGTGTATATAATATTTTTTGTGGTTCTATTGTCTGTGAAAATATAGAAATTACTGGCTTGATATAAAAATTAATCGATTCTAGAATGTGCAACATATAATTATCTATGTGAGAAACAATCCATGCCCATATCTAAACCACATAATTCAAAAGATTGGCCCTGAGCTTCGTTTATGCTTTACCAATCGGAAATTGCAATATCTATTGCTGAAATGGCATATATTTTGGAATCAGAGAACTGCAAGGAATAAGGACATCTTCACTTTCCTAGGAAGGAAGATTCTGTCTTTTCCTGTGGGGAATAAGGACATTCCACGTCAAGGTCCTATAAAAATTGTTGCTTTTACGATGTTGTTTGTTAACTTTTTTTTTGTCGGTGCAAAGCCTTGGTTGGTTGATATTTAGCCAGTAATTGGCACGCCGTTTTTCCCTTGCAGTGCGTGAGGTAGCATTCCTGGCAGATCGAGCGAATTAAAAAAATATGTTGGATAATTAACCACTTTATCTGATTTCACAACATTATGGACAAACTTGGATGTGACTACTTTGCTTTGAATGTTGGGCGGAATAATATTGATAAGTTCGTAGACGTCTTTGTTCTTGGCAGCAAGAATAGCTTATTCACTCAGAAGATCTTTATTATAATAATCGGTTTTATTATTGGGATTTTTTTTCAATAAATCTTTTTTTAACGCCCACTAAATTACAGATGTTATGAGGTAGCGAAATTCGTCCTCATCAATCTATCAACCGGTCATCTTTCCCTTTCCAATTTCCAGCAATTTATGTGAGAATATCTGAACTAATCGATCGTTATGCAACTGAATACGTAAATTTGTTGTCAATTCCGACGTCTTAAAGTGTCACTACAAAATAGAGCATTTCAAGGAAGTATTTATTTCGTCCGCCGATGTCGATCGAAGAACTATAAGTAATCTTCATCTAGAATCTCCTGCAAGCAATATTAATGAGTTTCCAAATGATGTGATACTTCTACGCAAATCTTGAAATGCTTCATCAAGAGCTTAAAGCGATTTTTAGGGGGCCATTCTGCATTCATCCAAAACAGTAAGTTTGCATTTCTGCAATATTTTTCTACTTCCAAGGCAATTTCTAAGAGGAATGAGCACTTCTTCCACTTGATAGCAACGTATATAGATAGCTATTTCGGACAACGCAAGAACTAAAGCGATGCTATTTTGGAATCGAATTGATGCCAGAGTCAAAATAATTAGGAATATTTTACCAGTTCCTCTTGGCACGCCTTAGAAGATTGCTTCGAGTCCGTTATTAAAAGTTTGCATTATTTGATCGTAAATGCCTTTTTGCTTAAACGTTAGCTTAGAAATATTTGATTGCACATACGACAAAAGATCACCATCTTTGTAATTTTGTTCGCGACGCAATTCTTCATCGAACAATGCCACAGCAGATTAATTCGGTGATAGCATTCTCAAATGATTGTTCGCTATTTGTAAAACATATTCCTTCAACCACCATCAATACTTCGTTGTAGATTTGTGTTGTGAAATCATGTTCATCCTTGAATTCTCTTTACGTATTCAAAAGAAAATATTTCAACCATGAGTTGCTTAACTTTCAGGCGGTCAGTATGATTACAACCAGTGTATAAATTTGATCTGGAAATGAAGAGGTGCACGAGACATTGAGGTAGATATCCCAATGTCGATTGTTCCTAGTAAATTCAAAACCTAATATGCATCGTGGCACGCTTAACTCAGTTGGCAATTCCCAGTTGCTGGAAAGATGTCGGACCGGAAATGTTTACCAGAAACATTTATCTCGACTTGGATGAACGTGCTGAATCTACCTATTGTTGCTATCTTTGAATACGCCAGATTGTTCGTTGACTCGCTTTCTTTATTTTCGGTGTTTAAATGATTTTTTTATTACTGAGAAATACAGAGACAAATATTCTGAGCTTTGTTTGCTAATTAAACAAGTATCTTTGAAAGTGTTATTTACGAAAGAATTTTCTGAGAAACGGAAGTTTAAGCTCCCGAATATAGAGATTAAAAAGTTTAGCAGACATGAAGGACTATCTGGAATCAATTTCGGAAAATACACGAAGACGAAAGGTTCCTATTGAGGACAAAATGCATTATATTTTGCTGAAATCGAAAACGGCTCTTGTGGTGGAGAGTTTCGCTGCTACAGCGAAAAATGATCCAAAAGCAGCTTCTCGGGAGATTCGGGCGTGTGTGCAAACATAAGAGTCTGAGAACTTTTGCCCCCGGTTATGAAAACGCGGATGTTGAAAATAATTCATAGGCTAATAAAATGGGGTAAAATGCACAAATTTGTTTTTGAGAAGGAAAGCAATTAAAATGTCGGTTGCATTTGGGAAGCATTTAAAATTAACACAATCACCTGAAATGAAAATGAGCGATGAATGTGTCTGATTAAATCGAGTGCTTGGAAGTTGTACGGGACAGTTGATTAACATTTACACCACATTTTAATAAGGTCAAGAAAAAAGGGGATGCATTAACATATAAACTAATCAGAATTGTGGATAAATTTTACAGAAAAATACCATCTAAGAATAATCTACACTGGAGTCACTGAGCCATTTGTTCTTTTCGGGCATGTAGCATGGGGGCAAAGACTTAATCTGCAAAAAAAATCAGGTAACCGTTAAATGCAGTCCAATAGCGCCCTCTCATCATTATGTTTGGGGCATATAGAACTATTCCTACTAAAGTCCTTCAAGTGATAACGAACATTTTGTCATGGATTTCAAAGCACGGAAACGTTCACTAAATTTCAAATAAGAAATAATATAGTAAGAACAGGAAACAAATGCTTCAACAGTAAAGATTATGAGATATATTTTAACAAGCTTCCACAGCATCCTGTAGAATGGTTTATTTATGGCTTATTTATTATGGTTTATTTATTAAATCAAAGTTCAAGAAATGGATGAAATAGAAATGTTTCCACAAGGTTTGAAAATTCATAATAAAGTAGGAGCTGCAATAGTAGTTTACTACTTTAAAAGTCTTATGAAATTATAGGACCAAGTCATAAGTTTCCAGACAGAAGTGGAAGCTCTAAAGGTGGTCATTGAATATTGTTACAAACGTGTAATTTTACTCTCCGGCACAAATAATGTCATCATAAGAAAGACCGTTTTACAGTCATCTATATTGGATGCTGTTCTATGCCGAGCCAGTGGTCCCAGAACTTAGCGACAAACTTGGTGACCATTTGGAAACTTGGCGACTTTGGCGACAAAATGGATAATGCTCGAAACTTCGAGAATTTTGTCAATCCGTCCATTAGGAACCGAGATACGCCTGAATGGTCTAGAAGATTCTAGGCCCGCCCCTCCGGGAACTATTAAATGCCGACACTTTCAAGCTGATGTGTGTCGTCAAGAGCCATCGTCGTGAATTGTAGTCGGAGTCACCGACAAGCAACGAGTCTTCGAGAGGATAGTGAAGCAACGGCGGAGGGCGAACGTTATGTGGAGCGAGTGCTGAGCTGAGCTGTGAGCATTGAGTCCTGTTGTCTACTGTAGAGACAGCGTCGTATCTTTTGTGTAGTAGCCAGTTGTGAGAAGTAGTGAGTCGGCAGCTAAAGCGAGAAGAGACAGTGAGAAGTTGGAGAGACCGTAGAGCGAAGCTCCGAAGATCCCCTCTCCTGCTGTATTCTGTCTGGTCGCTTCGTGTGCTGTGGACGATTACTACTTGTTGGCTACTGTCTGCTGTAGTGTGCTGTCCTGTGTGCGTCTCGGCTATAAATATTTGTCGTCTGTGTACTCGTCGTCTTTGTATATTCATGATCTTCGTGTAAATAAATGTCGTTGTTTTCTACTGAGGCCTGCTGATTGTGTTTTCACATCATACGTCCACTATCAAAAGAATCCGGCGGTGAGTAAAATCCGTAAAAATATTATGAAAGGATGGTGGGTGGTTAGAAATGTTAATTTTTTTCAGATCTACAAGTCATACAATTATCTCATGATTGTAATATTGAAATGTGGATCATAAAAGAAAAGATAAAAAAGTGTAAATATTAATAAGTGGATAGAGTTGAATTGGGTTAAGGCTCATATTGGAATGTATAGTAATGAAAAAGGGGATCAATGTGCAAAGTTGGCGGCATAGAAAGAGATTGTTGATATAATTGTCCCCGAATCAAATAGAGCTACAATGGTTTTAGAGATGGTATATGTCCAAAAAAGGAAGAATAACTTGTGACTTTATTCTTAATCCGAAAATAAACATAAGAAGAAACCATTCATTGATAATATTAAGCGAGCAATTCTTGTATATATATAAATTTATTTCGTTTATCTCGGAAACGTCTCTACCGATTTGTATCAAATTTTATATGAAGGTAAAGGTTTGCTTTTTAAATTTATCTATACGGGTGTCTTTCCAGGAAAAAAAAAACCCAGCGATTTTACACACACACGCATAAATACAAACATTTTTCATAACTATATGAGCCTTTTGTATCTGCTTTCATGCTGACAATATCATATAGCGCCATCTCGTAAATTTTTATGATTTTTACATTGTTGCCATGGAATGATAACCTACTCTCCAAATTTTGTGAAATGGCGCTATATGTTGATATCTAAATACGAATACGTTCGGCTCGCATCCAATAGCAACAATGCAATTATTGTGTTAACCAATCCGAATAACATGTTAGACTAAGTGCATTCATTTTTTTTTATTTAAATGACCAGTTCATATGTAGGTAAGATTGAAGAATATTCATATGTAATCAGTATGTGATTCACATCTAAATATTTTTTTCAAAAGATCAAGTTTTTACAAAAAAAAAAAAAAAAAAAAAAAAAAAAAAAAAAAAAAAAAAAAAAAAGCGAAGCTTGGTCTCCCAAGTACTCCAAGCTATATCAGGAGATTTCCCGCTCACTTGCAACGATTTGGAAGAATGCTGGAAAATAAATGCATCTACGGAGGAATCGGTACTATTTACCCTTATTTAAAGGAATGCAGCAAAATCTCGGAACCAAGAAAGAATCGAAAAGTTAAAAATGACAATACCGATGGCACCAGAAAATAAATCTTAAAACACTGAAGGACTTGATGTAAAAAATTGATAGTTTTTTTTATTTGAAAGTTTTAAAGTGTCGAATTTTGTTGTTGTTGTTTGAGGAATATTATGAATTTTGAGGATATTTTCTCAAAGCGGTGGTGCGCTCTTCCTCTAGCAGGATAATGAATGTACGAGAAGACGAGGAGGAAGGTGAGATTGTGGCTGGGGGCCAACCGCCTCGAAGAGGATACGTCAGTTCAGCGAATCGGCCTTTGTTATGGGCGATTATGATAAAAACATCTGTCGGCCACATCAAATCCTGTCAACACTGCTTCGTTTAGAGGTGGTGGGATGGTCGGCTGTACAGAAGAAGTGATTTCCAGAAATAGCTTAAGAATCTGACACCCATTACATATGCCACTGATTCATTTCAGCTAAGTCGATGTGAGAAAAAAATGTTCATGTAAATTGGGGAGACATCAAGACATTATATGTGATGAGAAACGGAACTCCTGCTCCAACAGCTGATTCTCCATTATTTATTAGTACAATTCTCTATTATTAGTACTATTTTCTAGTACAATTCTCTATTATTTATTAGCACAATTAATCCAAAGAAAGCTATGAAAATTATCAAACTAAAATAATTTTAACAGTAAATGCACGAAAAAAAATTGAACCTTGTATGGGAAAAATAATTAATCTATATATGAAAATATCGTGCTAACTAGTGAAGTAATTCACTTAAAGAGCATCTAAAGCAGAAGCATTTGATACCCCTTATTTATATTTGACCTTCCTCACTTTTGGTGGTGCTTTTCCGCATCCAATCATACCACTGTTATAAATGGGAGAAGTTCACACCTTCCCATCTATCTGCTTGACAAACTTGTTGCTACTCATAGAAATTCTTTGCTATCCCACTTTCACATTCCTGTAGCGGTGCTGATAAATAGCAATAAGACGTACGTCTATAAATTTTGAATAAATATCGATTATTGTTCTGTGATTCCTGATCAATTTTCATCGATTCCTGATTTTTTTCTGTGAGCGGTTTTATTGCCACTCAGCAGAATATAAATATTAATCGTGGCAGTATTTTCTATTCGATTTATTCACTGTTCGAAAGCCCGCAACAGTTTAAGAAAGGCAGAACTTTTATTATTAACAAGATTATAAGTGGAAATTTTAATGTGATATTACAAACATATGGATGAAACATTCATAATTGAATAAAAAGTTATACATTTCAAATTACTCCGATTTAAGTACTTGTAAAGTGATTATTCTGGTCACTAGATGGCGCCATCAACAGAATTTAAAAATGAATATTTTCTGAATTCTACATTTTTTTAAACTTTATTTTATAGCTAATATTATTTAAATTTATCATTAAAATGTAATAATTACTATTCATGATCTTTAAAGCCACGAAAATTAAATTTTGAATATTAAAAATTACAAATAAGTAATGTCTTTTTTTTTCTTTTTGCGTGTTTTAAGAACATATTCGAATTTTCCAGTGAAAAGATTTAAAAAAAGTAAACTAAAGTAAATAAATAAATAAAAAATAAGTAAAATAAAAAATGAAACCTGCTATACTAAATTTCAAGTTATCATGTGAGAAGGAAAGCGACATTTGAAACTACGAATACAAATGGAGACATTTTGCGTCGAACGTTGACGGTTGTGATTCAGAATTCAAATGGACACGTTCTGTGTTTGAAGTTGAGTGTTGCGATTGAGAATATTGCAACGCACTGCATACGGTTTACGCTTTCTTCGTTCCCGTTGTGTTTAATTCGATCAGCTTCCAATTTTAAATTTTCATCATTCGTTTTTGTTGATTGAAGGTTTTGTCTCTGAAGGTTTGATTGATTTTCTTTTTTTCTTGCCTAAGTGATTTCGAGCTTCAAACCCCCCTAACAAAAACAACATCATGTTTTTTTTATTCTCTCGTTTCCGTTTCTTGGCTCCTAATAACGTAAGTGACATAAATATGTTATCGTTCGATGTCGAGTAGAGTGCATCGATGGCAGTCATAAAGACAGTTTTTGCAAAAACGAGGTTGAAAACCTCGTACAAAAATTCAAATTTTTACATTTGAGAGCCTGTATCTCGCGAATCACTTGGAGCAGTAACGTGAAACTCGTATCGTTACATGCATTTTGGCGAGTACTATCCAACTGTACGAGCAAATGCATTATAACTCGAATTTGTAAATTTCGAGACGCGATCGCAGACACTATCGGTACACGAGTTTTGGTAAAAATGTCATTCGACTCTATTCTTCGAGACGAGTGTTCAGACAGGTCGCACCTGTCTCTACGTTGCATAGAATTCGGGATATAATCATTTCTGGTCTGACGTCATCGACATCCCGAAACCCATAGGAACTCTACGGCATCGATCCGACATGGATTTGACCAACATTGAGCAAAATCCGTACTGCACATACGCAATGGATCCAAAATTTTGGGGGTGTTTAGAGGACTCCCGGGGGTACTTCTAAGGAAAAACCCCATGTCTCTAACATATGTAGTTAGTTTACAAGATGCAACGAAAACCATCTGCGCATGCGCAATAAATGACTCCACGGGGGGGGGGGGCTTCTATAGTCCCGTAGGATTACTATGATGAAAACCCATTGTCTTTAATAGCAGATCAACCTTTTAAAAACTCATCTGCTTTCAAAGAAGCATGTCTGATAAAAATGCAATACATGCAATACTGGTAAAAGCAGGTGAAGCAGATGAAGATGATTGTAATTTATGCTTTATTCATTGCCTACATGATTTCTAGCTTCAATTATTCGTTGAGTACGCGCGCTTAAAAACTTCCTAACCCAAAACAATATCATGTTCTTACATGATAATACCATTTGTGAATGACACATTTATTTTGAATATATTTATTCAGTTTCAAATATTTTTTTTAAATGAAAAGATTCATTCCGAAATTTATTTTCTTGCTTTACAAATCAAAAAGAATTTGTTAAAAAGGCATGCTGTTAAAATTATTTTCTAGAAATTCTATTTTAATATATAATATTGCAATATTTTTTAAATTTTTTTTTGGAATATTTAGACATTCTACGGAACAACTTTTATTTAAAAAATCATTAGCAAATTCACATGTAAAAATTTTTTGAGAAAGGTACCTGTCTGCAGGCCCTCAAATGATTGAAGTTATTTGTGCTTTCCAGCTCTTCTTTCCGATGCAAACCTGGAGATGTCAATTTAAGTGTTGTTTTGGTTACCTGATTGAAATTCGAAATTACAATACTGAAATTGCCCTCATGAATTTTCAAAGCCAAACATTCATTTGACTGAAAAATGAAATTAATTGAAAAATGAAACAAGTAATTGGGAGTCCACATAATCGTGTCCCAATATTTATTTTCTAAACTTTTAGAGATAAACATATGTTACCCGTTGGAAAAATGCTCTAAATGAAGTGAGGATAATAATTGGGTTAATATTAATAATTTGTGTCAATATATTTAATTCTGGAAAAATAATAAAATATAATTTTTTACATAACTTCCAGTTTCTATTAGTCGTATTTATGAAAAGAAAATCTTGCCTCCTTATTATATACATTTAAAAAAAAGCTCCATTGTTTTATACTTAAAACTGATTGGTAGCTCTTCAAAATAAATGAGGGACTTATGCAAATTAATTTCAGAAAAAAAAATTACAACCTTTTTAAAAAAACAAAAAAGATTGGATAAAAGAAATATTTTATTTCAATCTTTTTATTAGTTTAAATATCAATAGAAAGGCGTTAAGCAAAGCATTGCATTCATTTTGTAAGCAAAATAAATAAACTAATAAATAACAAAATTTGTGCATCAAACAACAAGAAAAAAGTGTTAATTAACTTAGATTTAAAATGCAGCATTATTTAAAAATAATTATAGTAAACAATTTTATAAGATTGAAATAAAAAATCACTTCATCGTGACACTCGCCCAATATAAAATAAATTCTTTTGACACATTGCTTATATAACTGTTAGGGGCAGATGACGTTGAAGTTCTTCATAAGTAAGTATCGAATCGATGACCAATGGGTTCGAATCAAAATTCTGCATCTCAAAAAGATAATTCGAATATATGAAGAAACATCAATGCCGGAAACAAGAAATGCAATAGTCAAATGTTTAGACAAGTTAAGTCATTGAATCTTTTTTTCCCTCGAAATTTTTGTTCAAAAAACCTATAAAAATCATTTTATCTGTCAGTTTTGAAATCGTTTAATAGCTTTAGGAGAACTTAGAACTACAAGTTTTGTACAAAAAGAACGTGTTTTGAAAAATTATCGCATAAAGGTAGAGAGAAGGTCGATGCCACATCCATATTATTCTGAAACTTGATTTCACATTGTTTCAAAAGTCGAATGTTTTGGGCCTACATTGTTTTGATTGAATTAATAAAAAAAATTTCAGATGCTTCGAGTCTTACGTAGAAAAATCTCCGAGAATCGTTAATGGTTTAACGACATTAAAAGAAAAAGGGAATGAATTATGGAATATGAGCGTGCAAATTTGAAACCTTTGGCAATTTTCATTGATAAATAATGTAACATTCGATATAAAAGGGAAAATTAAGATGATTTATTAATTATAATTTATTTTTTAAGTTAATAACATATAATTAAGTAATTAATGTTGTCAAGAGAGAAATTAATTGTTAAAACGCCATTTCCACTTATATGATCAAATTATATTAGCCAACAAAATGAATTTTGTGTTTTAACAACAAAAGAACACCTTTATGATGCTTTATTTTGTATTTTTCTTTGAATTTTATTTTTAACGATTATTTGTAAAGCAGAATTGTTAAAAAATGTTAAACTTTAATTTACAATTTAAAATCGAAGATTCATTATTAAATAATATTGAAATATCATGAAAATTTCTTTTGGAATTTTTAAATAGTAAGATCTTAATTGAATACCATAAATTGAAACTTATATATTGAAATAGTTATGTAAAATCAAAAATTAGATAACTTTTCAGCAAACCAGAGAAGATGATTTTTTAACAATAAATAAATATGGAATTGAAAAATACTAAAATCCATTTCTAGATCGTATTTTTAAAATAATACAAATTAAAAAAAATGTTTCTTTTATCAAATTATAATCTGCTCTTTTATTTACTGAAAATTCAATTAGGAAATTAAAATGTTTCTTTTTGCTTTGGATTCCTTTTTTTTTTAAATTTAAAAGTGTGTTGGAAAATTTTTATTGGAATACATTGGAAATAATTTTTATTGGAAATAATTTATTGGAATATTTAATTTTCATTCAGAATTCATTTTTTTTCATTTCACTTGAATGAAAAAAACCAATGTAAATAAATTTTGTCGATTCAGCAGTTCATTTTCATCATAATTACTGATTTGTTCTTATTTTGTCTTCGGAAATAACGCAGTCTTACAAGCGTTATTACTAACGAAAATTACGGACACAAACATGTTTCTCAAATAATTTTAAACTGCCGCCAGTAAAATCGATGGAATTTATATTTTATGTATTTTAAAGAGCGGTAACATAATTTCAACCTTTGGTTTAAAAAAGCGTTGGTTTTTGCAGAACTATCAGAATGAGATCATTTAAGCATTTGGGTCCTTTTCCTGCAGTTTTGGGAATATTGCATTAAAACAAACAAGTTAGCCTGTTTGCGGTGAGAATGAGTTCTCATAATCTTTTCTGTAATTCCTTGAGAGGGAGAGCCGTTAGCAGACTTGGAGCTGGTCAATCTCAAGCGGAGGCGGCTCGATGCTTGCAAGTGAATCCGAATGGTTTCCAGTTTATGGAATCAATTCCAAACAGGTGGTATTTTTATGAGGAAGGCCAGTACAGGCGCCACAGAGAAACGACTCCTGTACACGATAGCTATTTAGTATTAAACACACAATAATGGCCTCTCAGCTTGCTCGTGACCTTGTTACAGCGTTTGTAATTAGAATGTCGAGGAAAACAGTATATAGACATCTAATAGAGAGGGCCCTTTACACCCGGCGACCAGTCTTGTGTGTCCCTTTGACTGCATCCAACAGAAAAGTACGGTCGTTGTAGAGTCGAACACATCAGTCTTGGACACAACAAGAATGTGTGCGTGTTCTTTTCAGCAACAATTTGAGATTCCCCAAATAGAGGAATTTTGCTAGAATCTCCATCCGGAGAGAACGAGGAGCTCGCTTTGTCTAAAAGAAATAGACAGATTTGGCGGAAAGAAAATCCTTGTATGGAGCGGCATAATGTTGGGCAGTCGTACCCCACTGCACGTCTTCGATACGAGTATTGTCATTGCACATCGCTATTGAGAGGAGGTCCTTGTTATCGGGGTGCTATTTACTCAGACATCATTTTAATAGACGATAATGCGCTGCCACATAGATTGTTGAGGATTTTCTTGGTGAAAAGGATATTCGACATATGGATTGCTTCTCGTGGTCTCAATCCTATTTAACTTGTACGGGATAGTCTATGAAGAGCCATTACACAGCGTAACCCCCTCCGAAGACTCTCCACGAGTTGAAAGCCGAACTTTTGGAAGAGTGGGCTTATAGCCATAAACGTTTACCGCCACCCTCACAAACGGCACGAGAGCTCGTTGCGAAACTTTCTTAGCGGTGATCACACTCCATATTAGATGGACTCATCTCGAGACGGATCTTTGTCTCTGATTATCTTGTCTTAACACTTCTTTTGATACACCTAGTTAATTCACAATTCATAGTTAAAATCTGTTCCATATAGTTACGTTGCTATGTCCTTTCCCCCATTGTAATATATCTCTGTGCCAAATTTCGTGGCAACAAAGTATTCTCACAGATTCATCATCAGTTTTCGTAGATTTCAATTTTGGACACGAGTGTAATTGCATAATTGTATATAAAGCTTGCTTCATCTTAAAATGGACTCGTTCGTCTGTGATTGTCGTGGGTTATGACGTCAGCATTTTAATCATTTTTTAAATGGGATCCGTGTTTTTAACAACGTATATTTCTGAAAACCAAGAAAAGAAAAGCATCGTAAAAGATATCCTTCCCTTCCACTGCTGTAGAATAAACGATGTCTCAGAATATCCTATTTATTTATGTTAGGAGCGGTTGTGAAATCCCATCACCCCTTTCTAATTATGGCAAAATTAAGTTTATTCTGATTTTATAAATATCCTGATCTCCTTAAAGTAATTAAAAGTTCCTTGTTAAAAGTCCAGATGTAACTCGTTGCGGATGAAGAGAGAAGTTTTCGGGTGGCACCCAACATCCCCCTCGTCTCTGAATGATGTTCACTGCAGATGTTGCATTAAATCTTTATTTAATAGGAATGCCAACGCGTCCTTTCTTCCTCCAGTTGGGGCTTCGGCCAACAAGCATTTCTTGAGAGTTTATCACATTGGCTCGGCAGTGACCCGAAAATTAGGATCGGGAAAGAATAATTGGGTAAAACCTGTCGCAATTTTGAAATGCTGTTCACTGGATGCTATCGTGCATAGGATATCTTGTAACGGTATAATTGTTTATTCTAGAAATTGCAGTTGTCGGAAACCCAAAGTGTTACACTTTTATTGGGGGAGCACCTGAAATTACTGAAATGTGATAGTGATGAGGCTGATGACGTCGAATCATATCTATTCAATGAATCTTCTTGAATTAGCCTGCATGTTGAGTGAGTAAGTCACCGATGAACTTTCGGAAGATAGGAAAACGACTAAGATTAAACGCATAGGTTGTTTAATGTATGTATTATTAGACGTACTGTATTATTCAAATGTTCGTATTAAAAATTTTAGGTTGCATTACTTTATTTTTAGAGTATTATAAATTGCATCGTTTCCAATAATTTTTAAAATCTTTTTTTTCATATTTTCTTTGCTTATTTACTAAAATTATACCCACAATTATTTAAATTAATGAACGGAAATTAAAAGAATAGATTAAGAATTGCTTAATTTAATTTTTTGAATCTTTTGTCAACAAATTGTTACTGCGAAATTGATTATACACATTCATTACTATCAATGGTCAGGGAACTTATCAGCAAATGACACAAAGTACTTTGGGGTAAAAAATATTATTAACTAAGTCAGAAATTTATTATTTAGATGATATTTATTCATATAGACAAGTGGGTTTTTTTTGTTGTTCAAACAGTGTCAACAATAAGCCACACGTTTGTTAAACTTCAAGTAATTATTTTGCCTTAGTTGCAAAAAAATTAGGAAAAAAAAAAATTGTAAGCAAATTTGTATCTATTATTTTTATGATATTTTACCAAGGGTTGATAGTTTTTTTAAGACTATAAGCAAAAAAGTTTCATGAATTTTTAAAGATATTTTTTGGTATAAAACTATTTTCTAAAAAGTTTTTTTGATGACAAAACTTAGATTAATAATCAGCTCTCCAAAAAGCATAAAAGTACAAAAACTTAGAATTACATTAGAATTTAGTTTAAGAGATCACCTATTGCATGGGTGCAATTTTAATATTTATTAAGAAAATCAAGCAGAATGTGTTTTCAAAAGGTTTGAAATTTACTAAATCTGATAAAAATTTAGCTTTAAGGATTAATCTTTTGATACTTTTTTTACATTCGATTCAATCTTACCTAAACCTTACTAATAGCTATGAATACTTTTTAACTAGAGTTAATGCTTTATTTTCTTAGAATTTCGCTCATACGACTTGAGGCATTTTCCACTTAGATTTATCATGTAATATGAATCGAGTACGCATTTTGGGTATCTTTCCGTCGTCTGATTGGGACCAAAATTTAACATACATCTACAGTTTTGAATTAAAACCTCACGTATCAAAATTTATTTTGCTTTTTCTTGTTCGAATAGACACATCGCAAAAAGTAGGCAGATTTTAATCTAAGATTTCATAAAGTTATGTGAAGATCTAGGCATGTTCCACATTCCACCCCTCTAGCATATTGTGGTTGGAACTATCAAGTTCACATACATTTAGACAATCAGACAGACTTCCCTTTGTTATTCATAATTTTATAGAAATCTGTAGATGTGATGAAGAGACCACATATCAAATGAAATCGGTCTAATTTATCGGGTTTCTGCTTTACCGCATTCACAGACAAAGGACATGTTTTGATTTAAGACATTGCGTTTGATTTCTGATACTGTTGCAATAATCTGTCTTAGTATTGAAAATTAAGATGTATTTAAAAAATTGTTAAGTAGTATTTGAGTAGGGCTCAAAGAAAGTCGCTGGTTGATACTCAATTGACATTTTTTTTTTTTTTGTCGAAATGTCATTGCAGTCTCTGTATGACCGCGCAATTTTATTTTGCTCCAATTGTTTTATAATTGTAATTATGAAACTTTTCTGTCGATTTTGTACGTTTTTTCTGGTGCGCTCAAGATTTGAAATTTTAGTATGCTTGACGGTGAAAACCCCTTATTTTAATATTTTCATTATTTAATTGTGAGTTAATCCAATATATTTAATAACATTTTAATTCTGTACTCGGGGTGCCTATTGGTACATCTGAGAAAGAACTGGTAACAGGATTTTATAATATTTATAGTGATGAATGAGAAATTAAGGGCTAAAAAGTAAGAAACAAAATGATTAAAATATAAATTCTACTTTTCAGTATACTAATACGCATGTGTTGTTTGCTGCAACTGTGAATTATTATTCAGATACTGTTCCATTTATCATATTTCAATAAAACTGACGTTAAATTATCTAGAATTTTGCATGAAATTTCTCAATAAACATTCAGTCTTTCGCTACTTTCTCACGTGGGCTTGTTTTTATGTCATTGAAAATGTCTATCAGCTTGAATCGCCCACTCGTCCATCGGTCATCGACATTATTCGCCTCTGCATCGCCACCTGTTTCAAAATCGCATGCATCCATTCCATCGAATGCCTTTCAAGGCAAAAGGGATTGACCACTTTCCTTCATTAAGGATTTACTTTGTACGACAAATGTTATCGATTCAAGCCGACATGAAAGATGTAAATTTACGCATTTACCTGATTTAAAAAGAATGAGTTTTCTTCGTCAAAAATATATAATGGATTCTTTTTTGGTATGGATAGCATTATTTGCATGCACTTACGAGTAAAGCCTTTCTTGTAGCTTATTTGTAGCTATTTTATAATCAATTCAATTTAACATGCCGCCACATAAATAAAATACACGAATTTCATTTGTGCAATATTTGTTCTGATACGAATCACGTTTATTCGAAATGACAGTTTTATTTCAGTTGAGTTGTTCATTAGTGAATCATGGCAGGAGGAAGCATCTCATGAGTAATCATATACAGGATTACGCAGCCTCCCCCCACAACCCCTCCCCCGAAAAGTGAAAACACAAACGAAAAATAAGCTTTGATGTTCATAAAAGCATTTAAATATTCTAAATCACAAATATTCAAACTAATCACTATTGTGATAGATTTTACCCGAAAAACTGCGCAACGTTCTTGGGCATTCAATCGAATGGATCGGATGGGTTTGAAATGTGAATTTTTCGATGGTAGAACATTTTAGTATTTTTCAATGAACTCATTTTTTGGATTTTAATATTTTTATTCAGAACATAGGTTACGATTATTATTAAAAAAAAAAAAAAACTCGTTTTTACGAATTTAAAATGATGATTCTTTTTCATATTTTCTCGCCTCTGATTTGCAGATTAATGTTCTCGCCTGGTTTGCCGGCAAACAGAGTAGGCAAAAGATACAACTGATGATTCCGTGCGCTGAATTCCGGGTAGCTTCATAACATGAGTTGCGTCGCTTTATATACGGAGAACCCGGCCATGGATGCAATACAAATTTCGTGAACATAATAGCAATGGATTTAAAGGTTTATTTTTATTGTATGCTATTACGATTGCGCCAAATCGCCAAGGTGTCTTTCAAATGAGTGAAAAACTATAAAAAATAATAATTGATATAGAAAAAGAAGCTGAAATCTATACATTTATCAAAGTTTGTTTTCATTCTCTCTGTCTGCGTTGCTGCTTACTTTCACTTTAAACTGATTGCTGGGTTTTGTTTTAACTTTCTCTCATTTGCATCCGTCTTTCTCAAGTTAAGAATTTATAAAGCTGTCAGTGTCTTGATTTTCTTCATTTGGCCGTGTCATTTGAAATTATAGGAGAATCCAAGAAGCTGGTCGATACTGTTAATCAATTTTTTGAGGATGATTTTATGGATGATTACTACTCCGATTTTCAAACTTTAGTGACAACAGACTTTTATCGCAGACTTTAATGACTTTCTCGAAAGCAGCAGAAGGTGGGGAGGGGGAATTGAACAAATCACTGTAAATGAAATCTGGGGCCATTTTGCGAATGATTTTTAACCCTTTTTTAAAGAAATTACCGGGTAAATTAAACGCCAAATGCCTGAAATTCTACGAAATAAAAAAAAGATGGCTACCAATTCAGATGCTGTTTTTATGAAAGCGAAAATAAGAGAGTTGGTAAAAAATCTTGCTTTTAGAGAAAAAAAAATAAAGAGAAGAAATAATCCTAACATCACTAAAACATTAAAAGAGATTATCCTTCAAATAAATGAAAAGGACATTTTTAGAGGAAAGTACACTTGATTCCTTTCAGTTAGAACATATGCTCAAGTTACTCAATCCTCTGTTCCCATTCGAAAAACAGAGGGGAAAAATTACTTTTGACACCCAAAAAAGACATTATTTCGAAAACAAGAGAAAGGTTATACTTTCACTCTATTGTTAAATCCGCAGTAAAAGTGAAGAAAATTTCTAACATGAGGATTTTTAACATGAAAATTTCTAACAAGAAGGCCTCGTCATAAAACATCTAACAGTGGGGAATCGGATACACTCCTGATTGAATTTTTTAAAAAATAAATAAAATCATGAATAGTTTTGAAATAATAAAACTCGGTAAAAAACATCTTAAAATTATTTCATATAGCATGGATTTTGAAGAGAAAAAGGAAAAATTGGAAATAGGGCTAAAGTGAAAAAAAAAATCAGTTCCTTTCCGATGAAGACAACGAATATTTGTATAAACATATTTTAAACTCCCAGAGGGTAGTAAATGTTTCAATCATTAGGTTTTAACCCTGAATCTCGATTTTTATTATAAGGTCCAGGACTACACTTTGAATGATGCCTTTTAAGATTTAAAGACAATCATTGTAAAGCAGTGATAAAAATGTCGTAGATTCGGTTATTTGCACAAAACTTGCAATGAAATACATTCACGTCTGAAATTTAGCGACACATCCGCAGTTTGTGATGTATCGATTGTCACGATTTCAAACTTCCTATTCACTCCAATTATAATAGGATAGAATTTACAACAATGGCAGAATAATGCCATTCAATACTAAACACCCCTTCGGCACCCATTCCCATGTTTTCAGTGACTGCTTGTGTGAAAACATCCAAGTGGCTTTAGTCGCAATGACTTTATCTGAAGAAGATCTCCATGTTCAAGCTCTTAAAATTCTTAAAATCAACCTGGAATAATCTACATCGTACAATATTTAAACTTCAAATAGATCTGATCCTCATTCAAGAGCCCTGTGTTAAAATATTCAAATCCCGAGAACGGAATATTTTCAATTCCATACCAACAGTAATGATTCGTAACACAAGACATCAATCATCCCTGCAACAACACACGGTTGTTGTGAATCACAATTG
Source organism: Argiope aurantia (assembly GCA_026543865.1). Classification (NCBI taxonomy): domain Eukaryota; kingdom Metazoa; phylum Arthropoda; class Arachnida; order Araneae; family Araneidae; genus Argiope; species Argiope aurantia. The sequence continues at coordinate 668,784 of JAPMOR010026535.1, read as the reverse complement.
ACTACCTTCATTTCGGCTGACTCTTCTACATATTCAAATTTCAAGAAAAAAAAAAACGTATCTTCTTAAGATAAAGAGCTTGACTGAGATTGACCACAATACCTTATGGGGGATACAATGATGTCTACGCTAGGGAAACTATCCTAATAGACAGTATCATTCTAGCCAAAAACTTTTCACCGGTGACATTTCAAATGGACCTTCGTCCAAAATACTTTTAAAAGCTTGTTTCGACATCTCCACAGCAAACGATGACTGAATGAGAAGTTTTGGAAGAATCCTCTCAATCTGTCATCAGTCATTCATGAAGAATTGTACTTTTACCAAATACAAAACAATTCATGGTAACCACTATAAATTATCTAAATCTAAATAATAAAAATGTTTAATAATAATCTTCTAATAATAATCCACCGTACGTCAACTCAATTATAGGAGCCATCGAATTTAGGAAGCAATGAAGGACGATCAAAAAGCAATCTATATAAATGAAGCAACTCTTTTTCTCCAAAATAGTATTATAGAAGCTTATAACAAATCCTATAGAACAAAGAATCAAAATTTCACTCCACCTCCATTTGGTATACTCACGACTTAACAGGAAAAAAAAAGTTTGAAGGTTTTTACTTACAAATGACACTTCAAGAAGAAAAAAAAAAAAAAAAAAAAAAAAAACAGTCCGCTTCCTTCATTATAAATATGAACTGATAAAATACATGCGGAAAGTTAGGAGAGCGAAGAATTCGGGTTAGAAATCTCTATATACAAAAGCATGGAACACATATAGAAATAAATACCAGACTGCATTTAGAAAAGCCATCCAACTAACTCAACTAAAAGCCCTAATGAATGAAGACCTACAAGAGACCATTTCAAAGTAATTCAAAATATTCTAGAGAAAATCTTTTCCTACCCTACAACAATAATTTTACCACAAACATCCTGCCAAACACACTAGATGACCACTCTTTCACCATAAGAGAAGTCGCCAGCATCTTCCCAAAGGGAAAAAAAACTAGGACCTGAATGGCATTATACAGCCAATTTTCAAGAGTCCCTTTTCTCCTTATGAGACTTTTCAACGTCTACTTCGAATTAGCTAAATTTTCTGATTCTTTTGAAGTTGGAAGAATCGTTCTCTTTCATAAACCTGGGAAATTAATAATGAAAGCCTCTTCCTTCTCTCTGCTATCGACAATAGGCCAAGTTCTTGAGAGATGCTCATTCAATGTCTCTCGGGATAAAAGAGCCTCAGCGATTCTCAGTACGGATTCTGTAAGAAGTAACCTGAAATGGAATTTATTAATTATATTCACAAGGAGAAGACAACTACATTTTTGTATCATCCATCAACGTAAAAGATTTATCTAATTTTTTTCTTCTTTTGTAAATACTTCTAATAATAATCTAATAAATAATTATCCTTACTTTTCTATTTTTTATTTGTTTTTTCATATTAGAGAGCATTTATTCTCCTTTTAGAGTTTGTCCATTCTTTTATATTTTGTAGTTTAATTTTTTTGTAAAGTGCTTTTTTTGTCTTTACTGTTCTTGTTACCAACATCTTATTGTCAACTGTAGCACATAAGACTAGTTCATTACTGTAACACACAAGACTAGTTCAGCCACATGAACTGATTGATATTTTTTTAAAAAAATTCTTATTAAATATTCTTAAGGATATATATAGTTTCAAGAGCAGTGTGGTGCTATATATCAATTATTAGCTTGCATCTCGTACAGTTCCACACTGCTTGAAGGATTCTAACGAAAATTCATGTATATGCTCTCAAGAACATGCACATCAATGAAATTAAAACATTGAATGTTTTATACAACATATACAACATTGAAGGATTAGTGAGGTTATTAGAAAGTTGCTGCTCCCATTAAAATAAGAGGGTGGGGTGGGGTGGAGAAGCTATCTTTTAAAGCATCTTAAATTTAAAGAAATATATTTTTATTAATACTACTTTTATTTCCGAAAAGCCATTTCTGTTATTTGTAATTAATATTTCAAAGTACATAACATAGAATCTATCAAAATTCCTTTTTTGTTGTTGAAATATTAAGGATATTTAAACAAAGCTATTATTCACGCATTTTTGTAAGGTTAAAATTGTTTTCTTCGTTTGTTTTTACTTTTGTTATTATCTCGTAGAAGAACCTTCTAATATGGGCGCTCAGTAATTCACCTTCAATCACTTTCACGGTGTTTCGATTTCATTTAAAGTTTGTCTCCTATATTATTAGCCTTTCCAATTTTTAATGCATTTTGTTGGCATATCATACATCGATTTAATGACTTGTGGTGAAATATTAAGCTTGAAGCTGAATATTTGGCTTAGAATTCTTCAAGGAATGTGGAACTGTACAAGATTCAAACGAACAATAATAAATATATAATATATATTGAAATATTAGGTGACGTGAAATATTAGGTTTACTGGAAATAAGCTATTAAACCTATAAATGTCGCTTTATGTTTCATTTCAGTTTTTATTCATTTATTTAATTTAATTTCGTTGGCCACATGCTACTGAAATATCGATGAAAATTTGTCTCCCTTAGAGAATCACTATTCGTTTTTCTCGAAATCAGAAAATAAAATGAATGCTAAATGCACTAGAAGATTTTTATTTAATATGCTAAATAACTTTTGTTGTTTATCAAGAGGCAGGTACAATACGGCAAAAATAAAATTTTGTTTTTCTTTGCACGTTTGTGAGTTTTAATTATTTTATAACTCATGCTTCAAACTTTTGTTTTTAACATTATAAAACATTATTTAACTTCTGCATTTTCTTATTATATAAAAATTTGTAAGTAGAAAATGTAAAGCTAGAAAAGAATGCGAGTTGGTAAGTTTTGGCTTCTTTTCATACTTTGTAGCATTTAGAATACAGGTATTGCTTTCATGTTAACCATTACTGACAAATCGTTAAAGCCAAATATTTAAGCATCGTATTTTGATTAATTGATTAAACATGGCAGTCAGTTTGGATTACTATCCTTGATTTCATCCTCTCCTATGATTTGTGCAAATTTTTTTGTCTTCTTTTATCCTTTGATGACAAGTGAGGGAGCTGTTGCAATTACTACTTCCCCAGACAGCCACAAACCTTGCGCGTTGGCTGTGCAGGGCGATCTATTTGTGAGTGTGCACTAACCGGGTAGGGGCTAACAGTGAAATCTTCACTCTCCCCTTCTCAGCTTTCGAAACCCGATATACTTAACTGATTTTTATTTTATATTTATGTGTTCATTTTCTAGTAAAAAATTTAAATTATGAATCACCAAATTACTGTCACTATTTCATTTAGATTCATAATTAATTTATTTTAAATTAGTTATTAAATTTATTATTATTAAAAATACTGATTTGTCCAAATATTTTCCAATAAAATAGCCTTTGTAAGAAAATATATCACAACAAACCGAAATAGCAAAAATATTCAGTTTTTAAACAATGGAGTGAAAAGATGTCAAAACCATTTTAACACATGCTAAATATTCTTTATTTAAAGGCTCGAGTTTCCTTCCATAAAAAAAATCTTTATTTTGTAAAATTATAAAACAATTTGCATTTTATATTTCAATCTATATTACAGAATGTAAGATTATGTGCGAAATTAAGGATTTCTTACTTTGTAATTTTTTGGATTCATCAAATTTTATAAATATTTTTAACGCATCAGAAGCTTGTTTTCAAGAGACTTTAATTTCATCCAAAATAGTACCTTTTTCATCCTATTCGATATTCCTGCCTGTACTTCTTGAGTGTTATCAATACTTTATATATTTTGTCGTCATTCAGTCCTTCGACTCCTGGCACTCTTTCAATCCAATCAATAACTTCCATTAACATACATCTATGAAAAGTATGTCACAACTTCTATGAAGTCTAGCATGTTTTGATCATCACCTGTGAAGTTCGGATTTTGATTCGTAACAAATTCCAGTATCCAGTCGAATGTGACCACTGTTGGATTACAGAATGTAGCGAACCAAAATACTGACGGAGAAATATATTGAATTTCAGGGCGACTGGGTTGTAAGTGATGTCAATGACTTAATTTGTTTTAAACTAGCCATCTTTTCCTAATGCTCTTTCCTGTCCATTTAATTATTATTCGAATCCAAAATGTCCAGTGCGCTTCCATAACTATAGATTAAACTTTTTTAAAGATTAAATTCTGTGCTTTTCATCGACCTGGAGTATCATACCAGGAGGTACCATTTTTTAGGGTTTGAAGCATATCAGAATTGGAATTTCGAATTTTGATTAAGAATTTGAGAAGCAATTTATTGAATAAATGCTTCAGTATTGAATTGTTTTTCAAACAAATATTAAATGAATCTGAAATTAGGGCAGTTTCAGAATTTCCGGTTCCTCAATAATATTCTGCGCTATCCTGTTTGAGACATGACTCAAAATTCAAGATACCTTGGTCTAGAATAAAATATTTGTGACTTCAAAATTACATTTTAAGAATATTAATATCTTTATTCTTTTAGAAACGTCGCAGCGCGCATATAGATAGAACATTAAAATAAATTAACTTAAAACTTAAAACTAGCTGTTTACCACAAAAAATAGATGAAAAGAGTTTTTCGAGTCGAGTACCATAAGTAAGAATAGAATGCACCTAATTGAAATGATACCAAAAGTTGATGCATTTGCGATTAGTCACACGAGCATCAAGGCAAAAGTTCTGGATCTTTTGCCTGAAAATATAATCATAAGCATGTGTTTTAATATTAAATAGCTTTCAATAATGCTAATAAATGCACAAATATTGTAAAGAATACCGAAACAAAAATTGAATACCGTAATTTTATGAAAATTTGTTGGCTAACTTATTTATCTGTTTCACATAAAAGACGACTAACTGTAAGAATCATTAAACTATTTTAATTAATTGAAAGGTACTAATTAATAAATCATTGGACTGTTTAAATTTACGGAATGGCGACGACATCGCAATTGGTGCAAATAAGCGCAATGAAAGGTAAATCGTCACACAATTATAGAGTTCGAGAATGTGAATAATTCAAAACAGTTTCAAGAAATGGAGATTCTTCGAAATAACTACAAGATAATAACGAAATTCAACAAATTTCGTCTGATGTAATCAGGCAAGGATTGCATGCGTTTCACAGTTACCAAAGAATAGTTCTTCACTTTGAATTCTTCAAAAATAACGAGAGAAATGGAGCAAGCGAAGACCGAGGGAGAAATTCTGGTTAACAGTTGAAGAAGAAATAATAAGGCTTAAACTTTTCCTAGAAATGGAAGAAAGGCTCGTTATATTCTTCAAATACTGTGCCATAGAAGATTCCTTCACTTTAGAAAAGACTATTTTGCTAACGATTGAATACTGCTGAAAGTTGTCTTAATAATCTGGAAAGAAAATGTTGCATCCGTAATTTGCGTCAAATTGGCTAGGGAGTGAATCATATAAAAACAATACAGCATAGATAGTAACGCCAGTCATAAAAGCGAAAAGAGCAAGATCATAAAATTTTGGCCATTGTATTGTGCAGGGCCTTTTAAACTCTTATTTAATTATTCTTTTTGATATTATTATAATGCTTGTTCTGTTAATTGTTTCTTATCAATGACAAAACATTATGGCTATCTCTTCCTTTTAACTAATATTTTTACAAAATTGAAAATAACGTTGATGAATGTTCACAGTGGACAATAAATTATGCTATTTAAAGTCAGTAATAAAAGTGTAATTTATTGCGTTGAAATATCAACAAAATCAAAAATTATTTTCTTGAAAATGGACAACAGGTTCATCATTTTTGAAAGAATCTTCTACAGTTACCTAGAATATTGTTGTAATTTCATTGACAAGAATTCCCGCCAGCGAATTATCTGTGAACACAAGATCAATCCAGAATTTTTTTTCCAGAGTTCATTCAAGAATTAGTGATTTGGCATCTTATCAATAGTAAGATGCGTTTGAAACATTTCAAAATACAACTGCAGAAATGAAAATTCGAAAATTACAATAAACATTGAATCATGCATCGAAAATTTAGAGAGTCTGCCAAAAGGGACAAAATTTTGAACGTGTTCCGTCGGTAAATCTGTATCATTACTCATTAAACAGTTAAAATCATTTTGGGAAATCATTCTGTAGCACAATGTGTGCTATCTTCATTATTAAAATTACAATTATATTTATATATAATATTAACACATTGCGTACGAGTCACGAGATTTCTCGTTTTTAGCATGTCGAATGTTGTGACCGGGTCACAAGATATCTCGTTTTAATGTTTTTTTCCCCCAACTGAATCGAAGCATAATCAATCAGAGGCAAATATTTTTGTTACGTTACCTAGGTAATGAAGTTCTATGCATTCTTATGACAAATGATTAGCAAAATAACTGAATGTCGACATTCCAAGCATGTGGAAACAATCAATCAGTATAGCCAGTACGTCGGTAAAACTGTGCCGATCTTTTACCGTACCTTATAAAATGTTTTATTATTTCAAAATGAATGTTTTAATTTGTAAGGAAAAACAGCGTATAAAAGTGTAAAACCTCTTACATAATAAATAGATATATAAAATATATAGTGATATTTAAGAATATTTTATGTCCAAATGCAAATTAAAAAATGTGCATATATGCATCCTAATTCTTGCCAACAATTCTTCTAGAGCGTTCAAAACTATGCGGGCCCCAGGAGCGTTTTGAGCTCGCAGAGCGCCGTACGCAATGTATTAATATTGCTATTATCTACTTTGAAAGTAAGGAAATCGACATGTAAGATTCAGACAGATTTTGAAATTATAGGATCTCTTCTGGAGTCATATCTTGTCGTGGTCGGATTATGATGCTTTATGACAGGCCCACCAACATAGAGACGTTTGTCTTACGATTACAGACATGAAATATTACAAGTCCATATGGGGATAAATTCCAAGTCTATATGTATAAATAGATTTCCAAGTCTGCATGTGGGGATTTTGGATTCGCAGTCTTTCGAAAATAATTCACTTAGACTCCCACGCTTTTCCTTTGCTGTCTTAACATTCACATTTTGAAACAAACAAACAACACGTATATTGTAATTGAGTCTCCACTAACAAAACTTTATTTTAAAAATATTTTTATATTAATTATTGAATTTAACAGTTAATTAAAATTTCAGTAACAACAAAAAAGTCGAATTCTCACTTTAATTTTGAATAAATCGTTGATGTATCAAGAAGTGATCAGATCAAAGGTGGGGCTGGGTTGCTGACACATTCTTTTCCGAATGGATATTCAAGACAAAACCAGAACTATCCAGTGCGATAAACCTAGCAGTAAAGAAGGAAATTAGGATCTGCACACGCGCGGAAAGAATCGTTCGTGCGGCAGATGAAGTGAAGTGAAGCAACTTGTGATACGGTGAAATCAATGAATGCTTCAGAAATCATAACAGGTTGCTCGTATGTAAAATAAAAAAGAGAGAAAACCGAAGAGGTAGCCAAGCCCGGGGATTTCGTTAATGGCAGATGACAAGGGGAAGGGCGAGAGGAATTAGTTTTGGATTTAATTGATTTCTTCAGGGAAGGTGAGAGATAAAGAACACCTGGGTAAGTGGTTTGAAATTGCTGTGCTGGAGCAGTTTGAAGTATTTGTGTTTACTTTCACGAGAAAAAATAGAAAAGTAATTTTCCCCCTTTTTTTCAATATTCAAAGATTAATATATTCACCCATGGCTGAATTCATGTGAATAATACTATTCTTGGTGACTATTTTTTTTATACAAAAAAAAACTGTTATAGTTTGTGATTAGATTTAAATGATATTAAAAGCTCCGAAAATATTATTTTATTCTGGTTTAAAAAAGAAAAGGAAAGAAACTGAATAATTTTAGATGTTTGTTTAATTTTCGTTTTTAATTTATAAACTAATTGAAATGGATGTTGAAAAATTCATCTACCTTTTTTTTAAATTTAAAGTAAATTTATTTTAAAGTGTAGTTTGTAGCGAATTTATCTAAATTCATAATTAGATGCCACGTTTTATTTTAGGTATCTATTGGTGTGATCAGTCAAATTAGAACGGCAAGATCGTAGATCAAGATAAATTTTTCAAATTTGATTATATCTTTTAAATTAATTGTTAATTTAATTCCTTAATTTTCAGGCTCTTGCTCATATGTACATCAAAATGTCGTTTCTTAAAATTATTAACTGATCTTTAATTATTCTGTCACTCTAATAATAATAAGAAAGTACACAAAAAGTCCAAAGTATGAAGTATCAAGGCCCTTTAGTGGAATTAGTAAGGCAGCACATTCCCAAAATGAGGATGTCATCTTTATTAGATAGTAGATACAATATAAAGTTATGGAGTTAATTTAAAGTTACGTGATTTGATGTCTGTAAATATGGTGCATCATTACAGTACCAAGACAATCGCGATGTTAAAATTTTATTTTCACCCTTGAAGTCCAAAGTTTTCGTCCGAGGGTGATGTGTCCCCCTCTGGGTTTGTTTATATTGGGTTAGGCTTGTTCTGGCAGAAGTTATGTTTAGTTGTACTGCTTTCGTCTTTGTGCGCTTTGTTCCTGTATAAATGTGCTAGCTGTGTCTGAAATAAAATATGGAAAATCCAACAGTTGCCTTTAATTCCTTTCTGACAGGTAAGAGCTTTTTGAATGATCTATTTCCTAATTGAAACTAAGAATGCGAATTTGAATTGAAGTCTAATCACACGATGCGGATAAACTTTTATAAGAGATATAAAACTATCGTAATAGGAAACATATCTAACAGCACTCTTACTATTTTCGAAACCAAAAAGTTGAAAATTCTGTGTCGACTCTTTCTTTCTACAGTCTTTTCCCCCCCTTTCTTCCTGCGGTTTCGATAATTAAAGAGTGGACTTTCTGGATTCCTGAAGAAAATGGCTGTGGAAGGAAAAGATCCACTTGGAATTAATTAGCAAATTTTTGCCTTCAATTATTCACGGGCTGAAAAGTTCCTACCTTATGCAATGAATGTATGTAATGTACATCTGGACACTGCTGTTGTTTGACGAGCCTCACTCCTAAAGACATTTGCCTTTCGATGTGCTTCAAAATTTGGCATGAAATAAGACGATTAAATGAATTTGCAGTACGAAAAGTTATTACCTTATCAGGGCGATGCTTTTCAACATTCGATGCAATAATTTTCCATGCTTTGATCATCTCCCTTATTTCACTCGTTCTTCTGATGCATCTATTATTTCTTCCTCTTCTGATCTAATCTCCTTTGCAGTATTTTGCTATGACACAGAATGTAGTTCCATAAGTTTTTCGTTAATTCTGTTTATATTTCTTCCACTAGCTTATCCATACGGTTGCTATCCGTCTCAAGACCCAAATTCTTGGCCAAGAGAAGCTGCTGAAGCAATCACAGAGTAGCATTCGATAAAGCTTTCCGACCCAAACTGCTTCCATGTATATGTATATGTAAGTGTTTAAGTGTAACGAAGAGTTTAAACAAGCTGTCAATGCAAATCGAAACAGGTCAGACTAGTATTTGACATAACAGTGTCTCCTCGCCCCGAAACTTCGCTTGTTAATTGATTCGCTTCCTATTCCTCTTGGAACACTACCTATTGCAATGGTTCCCATGACAATATTTCTGGAAACTTTCCTCGATTCTTCACCGATCCTGGTCCCTAGAACCGCTTTCTATGTTATCCTGTGAACCCTTCGCTTTGTCTATGTTATCCTGTGAACTGGATAACTAGGGTAATCTTGTTTGGATTTTAAGAGGCCTGGAATATGTTGTTATAAATGTAAAAATCTCAGAAATTCTTAAATGATCAACCAACGGGCGATGGAAATGGTGGTGGTGTTGGGGTTGAAAGTTTCATTTGATATTGATTTCGCTTTCTTCATTTTAAAGATAGAAAAATCCAATTAGCCAAATTAACGGCTCATTATGACGAACAGCGTTTGTATTTACAATTTTTCGATAAATGAAATATCTTAAAAGTCGGGAGCCGAAAAGTGATTTTCAAGCCCTAATTCTGACTGTTTCTAACATCAAAACTTTTTCTTGCCAGATAGTAACTCAGATGTAAAGGAATATACCTTTTCCTTCCAGCTTGCCGAGAGGAGTTTTATTTTGCTCTTTATGCGAGACTTCACTGTATGCATTGTTATCCATAAAAAATTTAGAAACTTGACAAAATTTAACATAGGTTCTACAGAATCTTACCGTAATCTGAAGAACTAAAACGAAATGAATCCAAAGGGACGATTTTGATATTGTTACAAAACTGTAATGTTGTTTCCCAATACGATTAGTGCAATCAGTGGAAAGACAATTTTACGACCAGCTCTGTTGGAGGCTAATAGGGTGCAGCGTCAGTAATATCAGAGCTTGGAGACAAACATGGCGACCATTTCGCGACTTGGCGATGAATTTGGAGACTTTGGTGACAATATATATATCACTGGAAACTTCGAGAATTTTAATGATTCATCCAAAAGGAACCTAGATACACCTGACTGGTCCAGAACCTTCTCGGCCGGTATCCGGGAAACTATAAAAGTCGGCAGTCTCGAGGTGCAGTGAATCGTAGACAAGTACCGAATTGTCGAGAGGCTAGCGAAGCAACGGCGGAATCGTTGGGTCGCCCGGCGAAGGGAGAGCATTTTGTGGAGGTCAAGTGATTGCTGTATTGAGCTGTGTGTCGAGTCCTGATGTTGATTGTGGAAGCGGCATCGAATCGTGTGAGTAGTAGCCAATCATGTAGTACTCAGTCGGCAGTTGGATACAGCAAAAGCGAGGAGACAGTGGTGAATCGCAGTCGTTTGGAGAGGCTGTGGAGTGAAGCTACGTGAATTCTGTACTTCTGCTGAATTCTATCTGGTCACATTGTGTGCTGTGGTTGTTATTGCTACCGATTACTACTAGTCGGCTGTGTGTTTCTCGTATTCGTCTCGGCTGTATATTTTTGTCTTCTGTGTATTCGTCTCTTTGTGCTATATAAAAGTCGTCGCCCGTTACTCAAGGATTATGTTTATTTTATCGACCGAAAAAAAAACCCCGACGGAGGTGTAATCCGTGACAATAACGCGCTAACGTGACGTGCTAATAACATGATGGTCGTGAGTTCGATGCCCCCCATGGGCAAACTGATTCTATGGAAACTAAAGACTCAAGTTTGCGTCTTCTTCCACACTATTAATTCTGTTGCCCGTTCTAGAGGGTTTTTCTTCTAAAGCTTCTTTCCACGATCTTCAATTCACTCTAACGGGTTTTCATTTCTTGCATAAAATTCTCTTGTCCGGCTTCGTGTAAGGCTATCATTTCTTTTTGTCCGGCTGTCATTTGTTGCATCGCATTTCTCCTTTCGCTGAACTGGCCAGTTAAGCCTCCCAGAAGCTTCTTCATTTCTTCCATTGCTCTGATGATGACTATCGATCTTCACTTCTGACACCAAAATTTATACTGATTTATTTCTCCGTCGGGGTTTTTTTGAGATTTGTTGGTCGATGAAATGGTAGGCAGAGGGGAGTAGAAGGCAGGAAGCAGGTAGGCAGGAAAAGGGCCGTGTTCTGAGAAGAAAATAATATCCACTCTGTTCCAGCTAGTGGGAAAGAATAATTAAATAAAATAATCAATAATTAAAGAATAATAGAATATCAGGGAAAATAGAGTACTATTCTTGCCTCCCTATCTCTCATCGTCAAGTGACATACCCACAAAGACAAAGGGGGAAAAAACAAGCTTCGCAGTCTCTTATCATACATTTGCATTCATAAATTTCAATCAAACAGTTTCTCTTCGTTCCCATTAACCAATTTATTTTTCATCTGATTTTTATGACTGCATCCTGATTTATTAGGTTATAAAAATAAGTGAACACAGAATATATGCACATTTTCACACATTTTATCTCTCAGCATGTTATTATTACAAATTATATTTCTAAGGTGAAAAATTTTGTAAACGGTTTCTTCTCCATATTATTTCTCATATGCTTGTAAATTCTGTAAATAGTTATTTTTGTTTTCCCTACCATAAACATTTTCCTACTATAAATAAAATTCCTGTGACATGCCCAACAAACCGTTCAGCGACTAGAATGCTCACGGACATGCGGGTTTGAGACGACGCTCTGTTATGCTGTTAGTTGCTGTTTATTCTAAACTACCCTGTTGGAAGGGGCAGAATATTGCAAATTAAAGCCTTATATGGAATATTGGCGATAACTTGTGTTGGGTCTTTTTTATTATTTTGAAATAATCAGCATCTTTTTAGCTTTGAGGAAATTTTAATGCTCCTGGGTTATTTTAAGATTACAGATTTCAGAATATTAGTTTTCCGGCATTGGATCCAGTTTTAAAAATTATTCATGTTTTCAATATTTTGTGTTTGCAGCCACTAATGGATGATGTTGATTTTAATTTTTATATTTTTTACTTGCCTATTTATTTTAGTATTTCGTTTACATACTTAATATCCCAATAAAGATTTTCTTAGTCAAATTTTAATGAGTATTTATAATTACATGAAATAGATTTGGCAATGAAGATAAGCTTCGAAAACTTCATAAAGTTTGCAAGAACTGCTCAGAGAATTGGTGAAGAAGAGGGGGAGGACAGCAAAGGGAAACTTTACAATTATATAGACCTGTGGTTATGGAGAGAAGCAGTTACTCCCCCACGATGACTGATATTTTTGTATTGTGAATGTTACTAGACCAAAGATTTCCAAATGGTGGATCATGACAGTATCTTTAATGCGTATTTTACCGCCGTTGGCAAAAACCAATCCCAATTGTAGCAAACGGCAAAAAAAAAAAAAAAAAAATTGCGCGATTCCCAAACAAGCGACTCCTGTGCAAGGACAAAAGAATGAAGAAACAAAACTAATGACTTTTCAACGGGCGGTTGTTTTGCATAAAGAACCGACCTTTTTGTTCTGAATATTCAATTCAGTTTGCATCCGCATTCATTTCGAAGCAGTCTTCGGTCATTTGTGTATCTTTTCAACATCATTTGTTTTGGGATGAAGCAAGAGGACTATTTTTCTCGCGTAGGAATATCTGTGTGATTACGCTGCTAGCGCTTCGTTCCGATGGATTCCTCCCGCGAATTGCTTAATATGATGCTGTGTGCGTAATTGTCAATACCTGTGTTCGTTTCTTTTCGTTTTCTATGTCTAATAAATGTGCTGTCTTCAAGAGCCATGCTGAGATTTATTGAAAAGTAACAACAATTTGTATAGACATTTATTAGATTTAATGATAGTTTTACAAAATTTTCTTTTTAGTTTATAAAAACTCTTTCGAAAAGAATATGTGTTGGAAAAAATTCACTATGCCGAGGATGAAATAGATCACTATAGATTTAGTTTCGAAAAAATGGATCTCAATATATGAAAGTTTGGGACCATAAAGGAGGGGGGGGGATTGTTGAAGCTTGATATTAAAACAACGACTTTTAGAATTAAACAGGAGAAGATTCTTCTGCATTTGAGCCAAAATAAAAAGTTTGTACATTACAAAAATATTTGGTCTCATTCAGATTTTTTTTTCAAATTTCTCCTGAAAGGTTGACGAATAATATGTGTAGCGCACTTTTTATAAGACAATTAGTCCATAAAGGCATCCAGGGGAAGAACCAAAAATTGGCAAAAAAGAAAATAATTTGGGCATACCTTTTTCGAAGATAGTATAATTATTTGCAACTTTGCAAATAGTTTTGTTGTGCACAATACTTACTTACATGTTCAAAAAAAAAAAAAAATTAAATTAATGTGTAATCGAGTTCAAAAGAATAGTACAGGTGTTTATTTTCTTAACTATTGCAACTAGACATGTATTTCCATAGCAAAGTTTCATCAAATAAAGTCTTCCAATGTATGAAAGTTATTTGGCTTCTCGAGAGGGAAAAGAAAAACTACAAGAACGAAATTTTTATGCTGAAATCAAGGCAAAGAAGTATTAACAAACAATTTTTTTTACACTCATCTATAAAAATTCAAAGTTTAATGCTTCTATCTGTAAAATCTGAAATATTATAAGTTTATATTTCAGATTTATATATAATTTATTGACTTATTTATATATAAATATTGATAATATTATAATTTATTGACTTCTTTTCTGCACTAATAATGCATTTATTAAGCTTTCATTAAATTAAAAAAAAACGGTGGCTGACGGTGGCTATTCGACGTACTGGAGGACAAGATAGAATCAACCAAAGAGTTTTTCACACATTTATAGAACATCGCCATTGTTGATGAGCATCTTGTGGGGAAAATGGAATTTTACTCCTCTAAAAGTGATAGTGTTAAAGGTATCTGTCTCAAGTAAAACAACATTTGTTTGTCCAAATGACATTTCTCTGAAGAGAAAGGTTTCATTTTGTCTATGGTAAGGCCCAATTGTAAAATTTTAGACATCGATCATGCAGCTGTCCGTATAATAATCCATGGGCACCAAGAATATTGTATGGATATCATTTATTACATTGAAATATTCTGTTTCTTATAATATACACTGACGGAAAAAACAATCCCAATATCAAGAAAAAATTATTGTAGAGTAATGAAATTTTAATAATGTATTTGTATAGTTGACATGTTTATTTGATTAAATTTTCAAGATCACGGGTTAATTTAAGCTCAAGAAAGGGCATTTCAAATGTGAAATGTTGTTACATTCATAACCGGTGTACCCTCCAGAATTTTGAATGCAAGCCTGCAAAAGTTCATGCATTGTATCATACAGCCGAATGTCACTTTGTGGTACGGAATTCTATGATTGTTGTACTTGTTCTATCAATAGTGGGACGGTCAGTGCTGGCTGCGGATGATGCTGGAGTTGTCGTCCAATGATATTCCAAACGTGCTCAAATGGTGACAGATCTGGTGATCTTGCAGACCAAGGTAACATGTAGATACTCTGTAGAGCATGTTGCATTACAATAGCGGTATGAGTGTGAGCGTTATCCAGTTGGAAAACTCCCTCTTGAATGCTATTCATGAATGGCAGCTCAACAAATTGAATTACCAGACTGACATACAAATTTGCAGTCAGTGTGCTTGGGATAACCACGGGAGTGCTCCTACTGTCATAGGAAGTTGATCCCCAGACCATGACTCCAAGTATAGGTCCAGTGTGTTTAGGGTGCAGACAGTTTGATTATAGTGTCCTCCTGACCAACACACGACCATCACTGGCGCCAAGGCAGAACATGTTTCCATCAGAAAACACAACAGATCTCCACTCCGTCCTCCAATGAGCTCTGGATTGACACCACTGGTGTTGCAAACGGCAATGGCTTAGAGTCAGTGGAATGCACGCTACAGGGAGCCTAGCTCGGAGCTGTCCTTTAAGTTACCTATTTCTAACAGTTTGTTGTGTCTTGTGGTGATAACTGCAGCTCGAACTTCTGCCGCAGATGCAGTACAATGCGCCACAACCTTACACCGAATATGGCAGTCTTCCCTCTCAATAAGTGCCACTTGGTCGCCCAGAACCAGGTCTTCTTAAGACAGTACCGTCCCTCGACCACTGCTACTAACAGCCATTCACAATGGATACGGACAAGTCTTTCTGCAATATCGCGGGAAGAAAATCCACCTTCTCGTAGCCCTATTACACGACCTCGTTCAAACTCGGTGAGTTGTTGATAATGGCCTCTTCGTCTTCTTAAAGGCAATTTTGGCTAACATCAACTCAATACGTCAGATTTCAAAGATTAATAATGCTCACGAACTTTACAGCACGCATTTAAATCAAACTGATATGTCAATTCTGAGTGGCGCTACTAGCACTACACTTATGCACCAGCGCGAAATTTGAATCGGTATCATCTTTCAGATGTATAAATATGCCTACCAAATTTTGTTTATTTAGCACAAGTGCTTCTTGGTGTTGAGATTTCCCCCCCCCCCCCAGTGTATGTCCGTCAAGTCTGAGGAAAACAATTGCTGCCATTAATTTAACTGAAGCTTGTGCTCGTAAATACTCTCATGTTCATAAATTAAGGGTAATTCAGAGTCGAACTCTATCGAAATCGAACTTTAAAATACATATAAAGTGACTACACACACGTAAAGTGACTACACACATTTTCAAAAATCGTATGCAAATTTGCAGGAAGCCAACAGATGGCACCAATAGTACGTCACAATGACGAGAGTGATGTATAAGGAATACAGCAAAGAAGTAAAATTGTTAAATTCTTTACGTGGTAGAATTATCGGCCGTCTGGAATGTGGGCCCATCCAGCTGGAAGTACCCGAGGAGCTTGGAATCCCACAGAGTGTCATCTCCAGGCTTTGGCAACGATTTTAAGATGATGGTAATATGAGTAGACGTTACAGCACAAGTAGTCCCCGAGTTACAACGCCGAATGAGGACCGGTATTAGGCAGTTACTGCCAAATGAAACATACGGAGCGCAGCATCAGACCTGTCTCGTCAGCTCTCTTCAGCCACTGGTACGACATTTTCAAGGCAGACCGTGTGCAGACGCTTAGGGCAGATTGGTCTATATGCTCGTAAGCCTGTCAGATGAGTTCCTTTTTACTGCAACTCACTGTCGCCTGCGGTTAGCCAGGAGTAGAGAGCATGCATTGTGATTACCGCAACAGTGGGCTTGTGTGATGTTTTCCGATGAGTCCAGGTTTAGCTTGCAGTCCTATTCTCGTCGGAATTTTATATGGAGAGAGCCAGGCACCCGTTACCATCAAGAGAACATCACTGTACGACACCATTACGGTGGTGCAAGATTACTCGTTTGGGGAGGAATTATTCTGGGTTCCAGAACTTACCTGCATGTTCAAATTGGAACCATGACAGACCAAATCTATCGGAACATCATTCTGGAACAACATGTACGTTTGTTTCGGGGCGCCATGTATTTATGGATGACAACGCTCGTTCTTACCGTGCAAACATCGTAAACGAATGCCTTCGATCGGAGGATATGGACTGGCCAGCATTCTTACTGGACTTGAATCCAGTAGAGCGTGTGTGAGACATGATTGGCCGACAAGTTGCAGCCCGTCAACCACCTCCTACATATCTATCGGAACTTCGGAGAGCATTGCTTGATGAGTGGTGTAATATTCCCCAAGATCAGATCGATAATTTGGTGCTCAGCATGTCTAGACGTTGTGCACACTGCATTGCATCGTCTGGGAGACATACTATGTATTAACCATCATACCAACCATGTAAGATTGATTTTTGTAAATATATATATTTTTTGTAATTTGCTCCAAGGTGCAAAAAATCGCAATTTTTATTAATGATATCAAACATATAGCATCTGTTTTGCTTTTCACCTTTTGTTTAATAAACAGGCTTTACAAATAAGTCACATTTGTTTTGCTTCTGACACTTTCTTTTCCTGAACTTGCATTATCCTAAATTTATGGACATGAGTGTAATTACTCCGCGACTCGATTCACTTCACATATTTCAAGGATCAGTTGTGATCGACAGCTTTCGATGCAAGTCCGTCGTTACAGACAACCCATACAATTTTAATGGACCCAATTGATCTTTTTATATCTTGCTCAATGACTGAAAATTGGGTTATAAATCCGATGATTTCTCTTCTCATCTCGAGAAAACCTTGAATAAGGTATTAAGTGGCAACGATCTGTTTTGAGGCTTTATGGCACAAGGATTCATTTGAATGTCATACTGCGCCATACAAGTTTATTTCTAGTTGAAAATTCAATAAAAACAGTTTCTATAAAAATGATACAAAAATAACTGTTGGCGGAGCGATGATAAATTATAAAAAGTGAACGTAACATAAAGTGACAACGAGAATACTGCATTTCGCAAATGCTAATGCCACTTTGAGTATTCTGTGAAATGACAGTTCCTATGTAAAATGGCAAAACTGTGCATTCATTTGTGCAATATATTTTTTAAATGTATAGTCTCAGACACATTCTGGGGTGTCTAATTATTATTGCATTATAATTGAATTATATGTGTCTAACGCTTTTCGAGCAAATATCGTCATCAAGCGATTTTAAAGTTAATTCTATTGAGGAAAATATAATTAATATTATATTTTTAAGACATCCATTTTCACTGATGGCAAGTTTTCGGTTTTTTGGAATTTTCAGTTAATATTTAAGACAAACATCAATTTAGAATTCACCATCAATTTCAGAATTCTGAAAGCAGAATTTTATGACTTGAAATTAAAATTTTAGAAAATTATTTTTTCGATAATTCGAACAAAACTTGAGATGGGGAGGAGAAAGGGAAAAAAAATCATATTTTCCCTTTTCCTGAAAAACTTTAGTTGAAACTAGAAATTTTTTTTATTAGCTGATATTTACGACTTAAACTTTTCAGGACGAAAAAAAAGTTATAGTTCATTTTTTTCTAAATAAGAGCCGATATTCAGAAATCTTCTTTAGAGCTCTTCTTTAAACAACTGCAGTCCGATAAACTTCTTATGGGATATTCTCCAAGGGTGAAAAACAGAGTATTTCCATAACTTTTAACTTTCTTTTGGAAAGAGTGTCGGATGTTGTGTCTTCTTGGAGGAAACATAAATTTATGAACAAACTTTATAAAATTTAATAAATAATTTTATTATTAGGATTAATTTTTTGATAATAAGCGCATCTCAATATAAATACAGTTTATTTTACCGGAAAAGCATTTTTTGAAAAATTTCAATAATGTAAATATGAGCAATGAGAGACCTTTAATAGCGTAAAGATGAGCAATTCCACGGTAAACGTGCCTTTTGAGTGTAACTTCAATGTTCAATATCCAGCTTTATGCTTTTCAAAGTGGCAGAAGCGCAGGGAGTGATGGGTGAAAACGCTTACCTTCAGTGCCGCTTGTTCTGAGGGAATCGTGAAAGCGTCGGAATGACGGGGACGTAAAGCAGGGTGATACTGTATTCTTTCATGTAAATTCCCAATAGAGGAATAAGATAACGAGGAAAGAAGATGTAGCATGAAGATTTAAACTTTTGAAAATGCGTATTCACCAACTTGACGTGAATTTAAAAAGATTTAGTTTGTCGGCTATAAATGTATCAATTGCCAGAGTTTTTTCCCCCTGAATATATATAAAGGATTTCGATTAACCTGCCAATGCCGTAGCTGACACAGGAAATCGCGAAATGAAAGCGCACCTCATATTATTTTATCGCGATTTTTACGAATTTCAGTTTTAAAAATGTTGCTCAGTAATCGGTCCTGTGCGAAAAAATGATACAGTAGTATTATTGGATAACTTTATTTCATTGAGAAGTTTGAAAATGAATCCCAATCACACAATTCAAAGCTTTAAATGTAAACTGAGAGTTTCTGTGAAGCAATGCACCTCATGTTATCAAGCATTATTAGAATTTATTTTGGTTAATTCGAAATCAAAACTAAAAATTTTCAAAAAGTCATTTCTATAGGATCAAAATTTTCTGCCCATACTTTAATTTTATATTGGGGATTCTAGTCTTAAATTAACATTTTCTCTAGATTTTTTTGGATTGGCGTTTTCACTTAATATAATTGATAAAAACCATACCAATCACAGATTCTTAAGGAAATCACATGAGTTTTAGATACACAATCAATTTTTACCAATACTCCCTTCCCCCTTCACAATTTTTGAAATATATATATATATATATATATATATATATATATATATATATAAACTGTAATTTTGACGAAGTTATCAGTCTCAACAATTGGAAAAATTTTGCCTATTTAATTTGACACTTTGTAAGCATAACTAGCCAATCAAAATTGCTTCCCATTTATTGTGCAGTTCAATGCAGAAATTTAGAATATATGTGCATTTCAATCAACATGGCGTATCAAGAATATTTAAGCAGTGGAAAACTCAAACTGAAAATAAATATGATAGCTAATACTGAAAAAGCAAAGTTTCCCGAGTTTTGAAACATCTGAGAATATCCTCTTAAACAAATGATAGAGACCTTATATTACTCAATACATATGTTGCTCAGATATAGCCGCATAAATTTATGATGATGAATTCCACTATGCAGAAAAAAAAAGCACCTCGTGAATTTCCAAGAGCAACAATCTCTAACGCAATGATTGCTACTCTCAATCAGAAGATTCAGATCTTCGACTTCCATAAAATAAAGGACGATTTTCTAGGCTATAACTTCCGCTCAGGAAATATAATTTCTTTTTTATTAATAAATCACAGGGGCATACAATGCGTAGATTTGGAATTAACTTGTCAGAATCAATCTTCAATCATGGACAACTGTTCATGGCTCCCTCGCATGTAGTTCGGCGACATTAACGATAAAAGTAATAATAAGCGAGCATTATCGAATTCATAAATAGTACGAAAAGGTCGAATATTATTATTGGTTTGCGCGTTTGCAATATGTTCACTTTTTATAAAAAAAATAAATATGTGAATTTATCACTTAAAGGTGAATATATTTTTACTTCCTCGCATGCGAAACATCGCATCGGTCTCCGCCTTTCACTCCGCCCGAGCTCGTCTCCTGTTGTCTTTGAAAACAAGACATGAAAAGATGGCATCGAATTAAATTGATAAAGCACGATGTCTCATTGCTGAATTTAGAATTTTTTTTAAATCAAAATTTAGATGAAATTTGTCGAAGAGTAGTCCGTCCGAGCGCACGCGAACGCGATAACTCGAGAAATGGAACGACTTTGGCAAATGGAATTTAGCACGTGACAGAAATGCAGCTGCGTGTCAGAGTTTGGATTAAGCTGATATAAAAGTACCTCCAGATTGTACACTTACACTTTATTATACTGTAACAGGGAGTGGGCAGACTGATCCTGGGTACTTCAAGGCCCACTCAGTGGCATAGATGTGATGATTTAAAAAAAAAAGGTCTGCAGTATTTATTGTGATTCAATAATAAATACGAAATATGTACTTACCTACATAATTAAAAACATAATAATAATAGCCATAAATATGATGTCAGATGATGCATTTGACATCATATAGTTCAAAATACATCAGAAAATAAATCAATTTCATCTAAAGTTAGTTCTCGTAATTATAGTTTGTAGAAGACTCAGTCTGCATACTATCCGCCAATCTTGAATATCTCGGTATATAATTACTAACTGTTCATCTTGCACTGAATTCTTCTGGATTCGTCTGTGAGACGGGAGTGATATGTTGTCTTAATTATATTCATTGTTGAAAATGAAGGTTAGGAAAAGAAGAAACGATGAAAAAACACAATGTTAAATGATAAGATTTTTTTTTTTTTAAAATTTGGATACTTTACTTCGTTCATTAGATTCACAAAGTTATTCTTAGATTCTGAACTACATGCTTTTAAAATTATGCCATTTTGAAAGAGAAAACTTCGTTTTCCTCAAAGATAAAAAACTATATAATTTATATTTTATTTCTTCTACTTCGACTTTACCAAATGGGTAACAAATGAATGTAATAAATGGTTTTAATCTAGTAAATTCTTGGAAATGTCCCTCGAATTCGAAGTAAAGTTTTATTATTTCATCATAATATTTTGTTTTTTGTTTTTGTTTAATGTATCTTCGTTTTCAAACGTCAGAAATATTTTTGAAATGTTTCGGTGTTCCATAAATATATTTCTTTTAATATGCGTGTCTAAGTAAATGAGGTCACCCACAAATATCTCGGAGGTCCATAGGTCGATCGCGATCGACTTAATGCCAACACCTGTACTATAACAAAGCATAAAACGCACCTCACTGCACCGTTACACGTGGAAGTGAGAGGGCAATGACGCTTATGAACTATAATGATTTTCGGGAGTTTGCTTCCGTTCGTCCTACAGTAGCCCAGTCTTCTTGTATGTTAAAGGAATACAAAGAAGGACAAAAATAAGCGTCCCAGTAGATAAAAAACAAATTTGGAAAAAGGACATATCCGCTGGTTTTATTACAAATATTTCTCGTGCGATTCATTCTTTTACTATGAGGCTATACAATAAAAAGAATATTTTCTAATTTTCAAAATCTTATTTTTAAAAACTTAGTCGCACACGGGAGGTAGAATGTTAAGGCGTTTATGTCACTTTTCAAAATCAAATGTGACGGAAATATTACAAATCTTCGATTTGTGTCTTGCCACTGGAAGTGAAAAGCATCGAATGATGCCTCGGTCCTTCATTTCCCTAGTTCCGACACTAACTGTAACGATGTCAGTATTGTTCTATTTTATTGATAAAGTTTTAAACTAATTGTATTAATTTATAATGTCTGCGCTAGCTATTTTCGGATGTTAAATTCACTGCTATTTCTCTTCGTTTAGTTTTCGACATCTATTGAAAATTTGGATTTCCAGAAGCACATTATTTGCTCTCAGCAGAGAGTGATTGAAAATAAAGAAACTGCTCGGTAATTCCGACATCGAAGCAGCTAATCAATTGTAGAAAAATATTTTGCAAGTAAATGAAACAATAAAGTGTTCTGAAAGTGTTTGGCGCTGATTTCTCTTGATGAACTTCGGAAACTCTGCTTAAGTTATCGCTATTAAAAAACAAGCAGAAGATATTCAGCAAAGTTTTGTGATAATTTATTCTGTTTAAAGATAAAGTTAGAAATTAGCAACTCTCCAAAAGGAAATGAAATGCGTGCTGAAAGATTTTACGTTTTCCCGCTATAACTTCATTGCATAAAAATTATTTTTATATCATATTGAAATTTAAATATATAATTAGCCTTTTAATGACATCGATTTCTTACCTAAACGGCTATTTTTCATAGTCAATTTTTTAAAAGTTAATTCAAATATATTTTGTAGCAATGACTGTTTTCTGTTGAAACGTTAAACCTTTTTTCTGCTTTATTATATTTATCACTCGTGGCCTACTGCTAATGTTGAAATTATTTTCTTCGGTCATTTTTCTTTTGTTGCACAGCTTTCTTTAATTGGATTTGAATTGAATTTATTGAGTTTTTGAACGTGCATTAAAACTGTTGCAATGGCTTTAACTGCGTGAATGGATCATTTGAAAATTTTAACTCGCCTTAAGCATGCCATAAGGCCTTTTTTTTCATTTGAGTTTGTTGAATAGAAATATATTTAAAAAAATATTTTCGTGTTTATTTATATCCGCATTTTGCATGGCATCCTGCTCCGTGTAAACAATTGACTCGTCTAAATTTTCTGATTGCAGAATTCCATCCAATTATCGTGGTATGAATTCCATCTTTACGGCCGAATCTCTCAAGGCATGGATATAAAACAAGACTTTCTATTTCAACTGCTTAGCAACTGATTTTTTCAAAATTCAGCAACTTAACTGAATGGTGACTTAATTTTTGAACTACGAAATGAGTAGTAATTCTAACTAATCTTTAAGCACTGGATTTCGACTGACTAACAATACGATATTTTCAATTTGTTTTCA
Organism: Argiope aurantia; assembly: GCA_026543865.1. Taxonomy (NCBI): domain Eukaryota; kingdom Metazoa; phylum Arthropoda; class Arachnida; order Araneae; family Araneidae; genus Argiope; species Argiope aurantia. The sequence goes on along the minus strand of JAPMOR010026535.1, from coordinate 645,380 downwards.
CATTAAAGCGATTGTAAAATTTCAGAAGGAAACAAATTATTTATTCCGTACTTACCATATTCACGGAGAGCGCGATTATAGCATTTAAATAATGACCCTCCCCATAAATATAAATGACGGCTATACCTGGCAAAAAAAATGAGTTTGTTTTCAGTTGTCTCATCCAATAGGATATTACTCTGTAAATATTACGAAATAAAAGTTATTTTAACTCGGACGATAAAAATATTGCTAGTTTTACACAGACACACAGAAATTATTATACAAATTTGAAAAAGTGTTTTAATTTATGTGATTTTTCGTCAAAAGATGTTGTAAATTTGAGAATATAGCATTTTAAGATTTAAATATTATTCAAATGAATATTATGTAACTGCAAAACTCAATAAAGTAGAAATGACATTCAAACAATTTTCTGAAGAAAATTTCCCACAGATTAAGAATATTAATTTTTTTTTTTTAAAAGGGGTGTTTCGTTAAAAATGCATTTTTGTGATTAACCATCTACTTAGAAATAAAAACTGAAACAGAGAAAAAATATGTGGCTCCCCCGGAAATTTTTTTTAATACGCTTGAACAAATGTACTTGTATATTAATAATGAGCGGAAAATAAATTAGAAAGAACGATCGTCGGCAATTAACGACTGGGATTTGATTAGTACAAAAATACGTGAAAATGACGTCTATATTTTGGTGTTTCAACCCTTTTTTTCAGAACGGTTTAAACTAAAATTTGACACAGAAACACAAGAGTAGTCACAAAAGCTCAAACAACATTTCATAGATTTAAGCCATTGCGATTTTGAATTATTTCGCTTGTGAAATTGCGGTCGCCCCTGAACTAATATGATGCATCTGAATTCGATGTGCACCTACACTTCAGAATTAAAATGCTTGCACCAAATTTTATATTTCTAGCTGTCTTTATTTTGTAGTGATCGATTAATGTATATTTCAATAGTCGGACATCCAGACTTGATCTGAAGGGATGTCGTTGACAATAGAAATCAGCGAATTACACCTGTCTAATTCAAAGCATTTCACTTGTAAAACATAATTCCAAAAATGTGTTTTTCGATGCAGGAAAGTTTGGCTAATTATTAAAATCTCGAATTTTTAATATATATACATAGTGTGTGTCTTTATTAAACCTGGCGAAGTAAATGATTTATCATCTGGAATATTATGAGAACTGTTTTTTAACGCCTTCTTATACCTTCTTAGACACTCATCTGATTTTAAAAGGGAATATCATTAGACGTTCTAGAAATGATGAATACCCAAAAAGTATGGTAAATTAAACATTTCGGTGAAAATCTGCTCCACAGAAATTTTTGCCTTAATTTGGCTTTTTTGAAGATTCAGCTTTTAAGAAAAGTAGCAGCGGAGAATAAAGTTTGTTATTTTAACCATCTGATAGCGGATTAAATTATTCAATAAATAACGCCTCAAAATTATTTTGAGCCGTTTTCTTATCTGGCCCCTCCGCAAGAAACTGGGAGAGAATCATATTCACAATTATGACTATTAATATATTTGGTAGGTGTGTATGCAGCACACAACTGTAATCAATGCACTTCATGCCACTGGTTATTTCTCAAGCTTTTCGCCACTAATGGTTTATTCATTAAAATTGGATGAAAGAATATTGCCTTAGAAGAAAATAATCTTATATGGTATTAAAAAACGACAACAAAACGGCTTCATTACCTTAATTCATGGACCCTGGACACGCGTCTAAACTTCCATCCATGCTTGTTCTTATCAAATTTCGGATTCGCTTGGCAAAGCGAAGAAGTTCAAATGCAGAATCGATTCTTTTTCTTGTAACGGACAACTTATCATATTTGTTTAAGTTTTAAAGAATGTCGAGAGTTGCTGGTATCAAAAAGTTTTAGTAAAATAAGCAAAAATAGGAGAAAAAAACCCCCTTCAATTTTGAATCTCTTCAAACAAAAGAAAGAGGTTCAAAAGATACGATATTTTACGAAGCACAAAACGTGCTATACTGTGTAAACAGCAACAAAAACAAAAAATCCAGAGAAGAATTCTTCCATTTGTTGTTCCTTACAACTAACAAATCAGAAATGGAAGCATTGCACTCCAACAAATATTAGAGGAAATGTTCATCAATTCGTGAAAAATCTCAGTCCCGATTTCCACTGGGGAAAAAGCACACGGCAGCACCGGTGCTCTGATCACATTTTAAAATGATTTTTCGTGGTTTGTCTACAGCTACGACGCAGCTATTTCCGTGACCTTGACAGCGTGAGCCCGAAATCATCGTATCTATAGCCCACTTTTTTCACGAAATGAAGATTCATTCACCCTGTCTAGGTAGGAGGAAAGTGCGAGATATGTTCGTATGGTGAATAATTAGCTTCGTACAAGAATTAAGACACTCGGCTGACACATATCTGGAACAACAAACAGCTGCTTCAATTGAGGATTCAATTTGTAAATTTTTGAAAGATTTGTTGAATAAGTAAAAGTGCGAAGTTATCAAATATATCTTATTTTGAAATGTGCTCAAAATTTGAAACCGCCAACAAAAAGCGTGCAGTTAGAACGAACAGTTTTGATACAGTGGAGCGGAATGGCAATAAAAATTCGAGAAATAAACGAAACTGGAAGTGGAAAACAGTACAACAATAAAAAGTGGCGATATTTTAAAACTGAAAATAGTAGCTTAACTATTTATTTTTAATATTTAACAATTTCAATAAATAACCTACGCCAGGGATGGGCAAATTTTTTTCGGTCGTGGGTCAAAAGTCGTAAAGTTTGGCGGGCCAAGATAAATTTTTCTAAAATTTTAAAAACAATATAAAAGTATTAGTTTAAATATATGTTAATGAGATGAATGAAATGGCGATTTCATTTTTTACATTGAGGTTCGAAGTGAGATGCACCGATTCTAAGGAACGAGGCTCAATGCTCATCTGTCAGTCTACATCTGAAATGATTCTTTCTAAGGTTCATGGTTGAAAACACTTGTTCTCATACATAAGACGATAGCACTGATTTCTGGGCAGGAGATATTAAATTTGGGAAACTTACTTTCGATAATGATTTGTAAGACTCAAACTTTGGCATATTTAGAAACAACTGCTTGAAATGATTGTTAGATTGCAACTCAATTCATTCAAGCTGAAAATCGACCTCACTGCTTCACAATTTACGTTGAAAGGCATGGCAAAAAGATCCAATTTTGTTTGAATGGCACCGAAATCTGCGTTCGAACTCAAAATGCAATTTTTTCAAGCCATCTTCATAATTCTTAAGCTTCTCTTCATTTACTGAGGGGATTGAATTTAACCTCGGGAAAGGAGACAAATCGTTCTTAGCTAGCTGCCCAGCAAACAGATTGTTTTAGTTTAAAAGCTTTGAGATGGGCCCAGATATCGTCGATAAATTGATTTTTCTCTTGCATCTTGACATTCGAGTTGCTCATATGACAAAGATCTATGCAAGAAGTCCGAAAGCCATTCTGTATCTTCCAACATTTCGCACTCCGCAGTATACTATTTCTCATGGAAGAACGACACAATGTCGGCTTTCAGCTGCCAAACTCGCTCGAAAACACATCTTGTACTAAGCCATGTTACTTTCATGTAATACAGTACATCAGAATATTAAGATTGCACGTACTGAAGAAAATCTCGAAATTTCCTGTGAGTAAGCCCACGAGATTGAATAATATTTACAAGCTTCATGACTGCGTCAAGCACGGGTTTCATATTCAGTGCAGATTTACATAGAGAATCTTGATGTATAATACAATGTAGAAAAACAACACTGTTCCCAAGAAAGTTTTGATTCAAGAGTTCAAGGAATCCATATTTTTTTCTGTCATATTTGGTACTCTATCGGTCGTAATATTACATATACTTGTTATAGTCACTTTCAAAGTTAAAAGCCCTTCCTGAAATTCATGAAAAATATGACATCCCTTTGTAGTTCCCTTTTAAGAACGCATGCACGCCAGTTCCTCGATAATTTCAAAGTTCTCATCAACACTTCTTATAAATAATACTAATTGAGCAGTATCATTTACATCTGTGCTTTCATCCATAGCTATGGAGCAAAATTTAAACTGGCCAATCTTTGACTCTAATTGTGATGTCAAATTTTTATCGACGACTTCGATTCTAGAAGTCACCGTTTTTCGAGATAAGCTTACAGTCTCAGAATTATTTTTCTTGTCTGGACATAGAACATCACAAACTTGGAGCATGCATTGTTTAACAAACTCCCCATCACAGAGAGCTTTATTATTTTTAGCAATATTGTTTGCTACAATGTAACTTGCATGTGTAGCTGCTTCTTGGATATTGCTGCTTCCTTTATTGAAAATTTTTTGTCGGCCTGATAATTTTTTACAAAGACTTTCTGCATTTTGTTTTGTTTCATATTCGGACATTGCTTCGTAATTTAAATTCTTATGATTAGATGTAAACTGACGGAAAATTTTACATTTTTTGAAGACTGCTACAGCTTCATTGCAGATGAGACACACTGGTTTATCTTTTACAACTGCAAAAAATAATTCGAGGTCCATTTATCATTAAAAACACGGCACTCTGAATCAACTTTGCATTTTTAGTATCCACTTTGGGGTTGAAATATTTTACGAATAACCCAAACAAGCACTAGCTACGCTATGCTTTTAATAATTTCACCACTATTCCCAATGATACTGTATGTCCGCAATCTTTCCATACGCAAGCAATAATATTAGAACTCGGGCCAAAAGAAAAAGCCTCTGACTGGAGCTTAAAATGCGCATATTTGAGGTCTAATTCACCTATATTGGATTTCCATATGTCTGATCCCCGAGAAAGAGATAACGCTTGTTGGCACCAATCTACAGCTATAACTAACGAAGAACTTCCTCTTTTAACACTTTACCGATTGAAAGATGTCTGTGTTTGCTATTTCCGTCGATTTATGTTTTGTAGAACAAAAGTAGAGAAAGTAAAAAAATCATCAGTCCTTTGAAAGAAGGAATAAAAAAAACTAATATTTAATCAAAGTAAAAAAGGATATCAATATATAATATATAAATATATATTTCTTTTAATTTGCCTCTGACCGGCAAAATTAAAATGATATCCGCGGGCCGGATAGAACCTTCCAACGGGCCGTAGTTTGCCCATCCCTGACCTATACATACTAAACAGTAAATAATTTAAATGAAATGGAATAATTAGAATTGGAATGCTTTTAATTATAATAATTAAAAAATATATTCAATAAGTTACTATTCATTTTAATAAGGAAATGATAAACAGAACTCTGAATACAACAAATGCGCAATAAAGATTCAAAATAAACAGTACATCTGACACTACACTTGCTGGAAATTTTAAATTTCAGTGATAATTTTCTTGCTTTTTTGATTATACAAAAGAAAATTATCGATCTTTTAAATATTCTTAATTTAAGAATACAGAATATCCACCCAAAAGTGAAACAAGTGTTCATTTTACTTAATTATTGCAATCAGTCATATTGCCAATTCCAAAGTTTCCTCAAATAAGTTACAAAATGTATGATGTGCTTTGACTTCTATGGAAGGGGATAGTAAAAGGTTAGAAAAATTAAATTTGTAGGTTGTAAGATTGGTATTAAAAGGCCTGCAAAAGACAATTTGGACTCTCTTAATCCCCCATTACTCACAAATGGTCAGATTAAATTCCTGTCAGCATTTAAGGAAATCAGTAGAAGTGAAATTCAACGATTTGTTACTCCCGCCTCAGACGGAAACATTTAATCACATCATAGATCTGCAGATGCGCCTTTTCTTGTCAACGCAGTTGCTATTTACTGTCGCCAAAATCGCGGAGATGTGGTTGGTGTAAATCTCTTAATTTCTAAGACTAAAGTCGTCCCACGATTAGAGATTTGTAACGCTCATCTCTCGGCAAATTTGTTTCGTCCAGTCTTCGAGAAAAAAGCGAAAATAAAAGATCCGTTATAATAATATTGGTTTGAACTAAAACTCTCGTCGCATCTGATTTGAGTGAAAAAGAAAACTTTGTTGCCAACAGAACTTCAAAAATTCTTGATACCTGATCTTGGAATCATGTTATTTTGAAGGAGAACCTCTCGGGGATTGCTTCGCAAAGTATTGATATGGCACTTTTGCCACAATGTAGACTTTGGTGGTCAGCGGCTTCAGTATGATCAAGAGGATTGATCTGAAATGATAAATTTTGAAAAATGAAAAGGCTTCTATAACGCAATCGGAGCAAAAGTCTAATCAACTTCTACAATTAGGAGTTAAATAATAATATCATTTGTGATAAAGAAATGTGTGATAAAGAAATTTCTGTCACTAAATAAAATAGCAAGTATTATAGCTTACGCCAAAGATAATGATCAACTGTCGAAGCTGTGTTCTAAAAGCCCTTCATTCTAATAACCAATTATTGTCGGGATAGCCATGTTGTTAGGGCGTTGGATTCGCATCCCTTGGATTGTGAGTTCGAACTCCGCCAGTCGAAGACTCTCTGTGTACATGATGACTAGTGCACATATAAATCTGTCGTAGCCATAAAGTGCGACAAGTCGAGACAATACCGCTGGGGGTGTTGTAACAGAAGTGATCGTTCTCTGATTCGGGTCTAAATGACGATCTGTGGACGAGTGAATGAAATGTATGAATGAAGTCCGCTCCGTGAGAAGGGCTTTACCGCATGAGTAGCTAAGACATTGGAATACAGGAGCTAAAAGGTTTGTACATTACTAAGTTATACATTAGTGTACCGTCCGTTTTCGACAAACCAACAATTGAGGAATAATTTACCAAAATGCCGAGTGATTCTTATTCTACTAAGTCTTATTCTACTGGCCCTATGATAATAAGGTTCAAGAAAGGTCCAAAAACGAATAAAGCGCAGATTGTATTTTTTATTTTTTTGTCGATTCTTAATCCTGAACTAGTGAATGACCATACTTCCGGTCATTAACAGCTGTTCTGAAGCACTTCGGCGGAAGACGAAACCTTCCCCATCGATAATGGCATGCACATCTCGTGAAAGCGCTTCTTCTTGCTGCGTACAGCCGACCACCCCGCCACCACTGAATGTAGCAGTATCGACAGGATCTCGTGAAGGCGCTCGTCGCAAATCAAAACAGGTTCACGATCTTTTACTCTTCACAACAAACAATAGTGTCTCATATTTTCTTCCGCAATCTAGGATTCAATTTCATTTCATCTGCCGATTTGCGGTAAGCAGCAGTGAAATCCATGACCGCATGCGGTTATTGGTGAGACACGTTTGACTTTAGATGCTCTCTCAGGACGAATAGAAGCTTGACCCATCTCCAGACCATAGATTGCTTTGTATGATGATTCCGAAAACTTTGTTTTGTCCCTGCTCAATTTCTCATCGGAGATGCTTTTTTCCAGATGATAATAAGACAAATTTCAATGTTTCTTATTCTTGCAGGTGGATTTCACTGAAAAATATGTATCAGGGCTTCTGAAAAGCGTGTAGTCTTTGTCTATTTATCATACATGCATTTACGGAAAAAATAATGGACAATACAAACGCCAAATCTTCAGCTGGATGTTATAGATTATCACAGGAGAGAGACAGTTTGCATGTGTCTGGTGATGAGGACTAATTCGTGTTGTGACGGTTTGAAATGCTAATGGCTTGGCAAAAAGACCAGTTGTGAAATTGATCAACTTGGACTTAACACCTGTCAAGAATAATCCTTGACAAGTTAATCAGTTAATCAAGAATAATTCTTGACAGAGGTTAGGAAGTGTATATTCCTCCTTTTTCTGTTTTCTAGAGATGTCACCTCCAGATGATCCTATAGTTTGTTTACAATGATTTACTTTATATGACTAGTCCTTCTTCAACAGGAGGAGAGAACAACCTGAGATTGCAACACTCAAGAAGATCCATTCGCGTTGCAGAAGGGTTTACCGACTCTGATGTCATCCGAACACTGTTTAAAACAAAGAGGTTCTCGAGAGCTTCAAATCGACCGATTTGAATAAATTAAAACTTGCTTCCGATTAAAATGATGACATTGGAGAAATTGACTTTCGAAAAGATATGTCAAAAGTTTCGCTGTTGTTGTTGCTTATGGCAATTGACCTAGACAAGCAAAGTTTTAGCCTCTCTTGTTTCAGTTGCGCCATCTAGGGCCAAAAGTACGTCTTAGCTACTCATGCGTCACAGCTCTTTTCACGGGGCGGACTTTATGCGTACATTTCATTCACTCAACTACAGATCGTCATTTAAACCTGAATCAGAGAACGATCACCTCTGATCCAATACCCCCAGTGGTATTACTCTCGACTTGGCGGACTTTGTGGCTACGACAGATTTATGCGAGCACCGGCGACCATATGCAAGTAAAGTCTTCAGACGGCGAAGTTAAAAGTTTCATTTGAAATCCTTAATGTATTAATGAAAATCAAAATTTTATATTAAATGAAACTCATAAATGGAAGCTACAATATAAAAATAAATAAAAACTGCCAATTATTGTTGATAGCAACAATAAATATATGAAGAAAGAGCAAAAAGAAAGTCTAAGAAAATCTTCATACAAAACAATTTTTAAAAGCACCATTTTTGTCAGTGTACTAAGTAGAAAAAATTTTATTATTTAAATATTTAATAATTTTTAGACTTTAACATATTGTTTATTATCATAAACAATACGGAATCATAAAACAAATTTTCCCACCAAGGGGACACCATGTATATAGATTTAAAGCGCAACCAAACAAATAGATGGATAGCTTCTAATGTCGTTTCGGAAATATTAAAAAGGCGGAAGCACCCAAATGTACGAAAGTGAAAAGTCGATAGCAACCTTTCGTATTTGGAAATACGGAACCAGTCTTTGAATGAAAGTGGACGAAAATGAAATATTTTAGAGGCTCCCACTTCCGAATGCCTTTGTTTCCTCCGATGCCCATAAATCTTGACCCTTTCTGCGGGAACTCGAGAGAAAATTCACTGAATTAAAGCAAATTAAAATCTGAAGGATTTTAATTTTAATGTGAATTTGAAAATTTTCATTTTTGAAAGAAACTCAATTGGCAAAATTTATCTATACTTATAATAAAGCTCAATGTGTGTGTGTGTGTGTGTGTGTGTGTTGGCGCTCTACAGGCCAGACCATTCAACCTACAGCTACCAAATTTGGCACGTGTATACCTTGGAGGCCGGGAATGTGCACCTGGGGGTTATTTTTTCGAATTTTTAATTAGAATTTTATTTATTTAAAAATTAAGCGAAATTTTGACGCATTTCTGCTATAACTGCCGAAAATATTACCGCACAAAAAAGATTTTTACATGAAGTTAAAGATAAAAAATTTATCTTTTAAATGATACTACTGTTTTAATCTGAAAATTAAATTTCTATTTTTAATGAATTTTTAAATAAATATTTTAACTATGTTTTTCAATAATTTTTTTCGTCACAAATAAAAATGAGGATTAAGCACGTTTCGCATTCAGGAGAAAAAAAATAGCTTTTTTCAAAGTGTTGCCATCACATTGATTAAAGCTCTAACTGAAAATAAATTAAATCTTTTTGGAAATGAAATCTGCAAAAATATAATTTTCGTCACGTGTCTGTAGGAAATGAAACAAATATGAAATATTTTTTCTAAAAAATAAATTCAAGAAAAATTCTTTTATGATCTTTTACACTCTCTATATTATTAATCCAATAAATCAGTTTTATTTTAAGGCAAGTTTTGTTTAATATGAACAAGATATCCATTCAAATCATGGCCACACAGCTAATTTGTAAACCTTTAGTAAGACAAAGATCTGTTGCGACATAAATCGTAAATATTTTATTTAAAAGTAGCAAACGATTATTTTAATAATTATAAATTTTATTTTGTAAATAGTTGTGAAATTCAGATTGGCAACAGTGATATTTTTGGAACTTTTAATTTGTTGTTTAAAAACGATGCTAGAATTTTGAATGAAAATAAGTTGATGTAAATTTGATAATATTATCTATAATGTAATAAGATTTAGTTTCATAATAAGTTTGTCTGCATTCTATTTTTGTTGACGTACGAACACAACAGATTGACTAAAATGGTTTAAGTAGAAAAATGATTATATTTTATGTAACTTAATTCAATAAATGCTCTAATAAATAACGAATTTTTGATTTTACATAAAGCTTCTGCTGTCGAAATCACGAATAACAAAATGCTCTTGAAACACTAATATTTTAAGTAAAAAGAGTTAATTTCCATTCAACTAAATCAATCACTTAAACTGACTGATTTATGAAAATTTGAATATCACTATTCAATAAAAAAAAGGATAATTTTAGATTTTTCATCGATCGTTTCAAAAAAAAAAAAAAATACGCCAATCAGCGCGCAGGTTTCTAAGAATAATTGGCCTAAGATTATGAAAATGTTGAGTTTTTCTAAATTTTTAGCATTCAAAACTTCATAAATCAGTCTTAGTTGATCGTGGAAAATAGAAACATTCATTTATTTAAAATTTGGTGTGTCCAGAATATTTCTCAGAATATGATACCTTACTGCATTAAATTTAGATTTCATAATTTTTGAAATATATTTATAATACGGAACAAAATATTATTATTGATTTCATTTCAATCCTTTTGAAAGCAAAACTAAAAACTGAATTTTATGCTAAATCTGAGAAATTTTTGTTGAATTATTCTTTGAGATATTACAAAAATTATCAAAAATATTTTGTAGTTCACATAAGACTTAAATACCGAGATATTCTGTTTGCAATACTCATATTCAATAATAATAGTAATAAATAAATAGCAATAAAGATGATAAATAAAATAAAACGCTTGGTTTTATTAAAAAATATCTTTATATTAATTGCAATTTCATCATTTTCACTTTAGATTAATGTTGACGTTTTACCGGAAATGACAACAAATTAGCAAAATATATAGAGTAAATTGAACGAAACGATCTAAACAACAGTATAAGTTTGGTATGACTATCAAAATTTGAAGATTAAAATTGTTTTGTTTGAGAATCTATTAAGAGACCAGTTACTTAAAATATTTAATTGAAAATTGTAGCGAGCGGTAATATTGGCGAACCGGCTGGTCGCCAAAGGCGGCTAGTATTTTAATAAAATTGAAATCGGTAATCAAATTCAAAGACGGGGCAAATGGATATATTTTTTTTTCCTTCGCATTGACATAACTTTTTATCCTACAAACTGATACAGATTTAAAATGAGTGATTCCATCGCTTTGAGGAAATTTATTTTCAAAAATACAATTTGATTAGCTCATTAAAAAATGCATAGCTTTAAAATTAAATTTTACGTTTTTATAAATTTCACGAAATCTTAAATTCAGTTTTTTCAAATTCAATACTATATATCATCACACTTATGGAATGGAAATTTCGCGAATTATTTGGCGGTTATGCACAGAAATTATCAAAATAATTTATTGTTATACAGAACACGTATGTGAAAAAAATATTTAAACATGGTAGCATACAAAGTTACGAATGAGAAATCAATAAAGAAATGCCACCTACAAAAACCATAACAGTTTCGACCCATCTCGAAGACCCACGGAAAAAAGTACAAGACTGGACCGCCGAGACAACATTGTATGACTTTTCCGTACCGACCATAAAACTGCCAATCAATGTTCTCGCTTACAAGGAGGTTGTGTTCTAGAAGAGGTTAAAACATTTTAAACATTTTCTAAAAGTGTCAAATTTGGCGGAAGTTAACATGATGTTTAACACTCTTTCGAATACTTAATGACATGTTGTTTAATAGAATTTCATGCGTTTTAATACTATCTAATTACTTTACACTTTGTTTTTTATGAAACATGAATTGCTTTTCAACGAATTTATTCAAAAATGTATGATAAAAATCAATGGCGAATGATATTTCTTCTCACCGGTGAAGTTTATTTTGATGCACACTTCGAAACAATAATCTAGATTTTAGTAAATGCATTACTTTATATAAATACAACGATTTGCATTAAACGAAAGAGTTTGCGTTTCATTAGTTTTTGCTTTATTTCTTCTTGATTCATTTGTTTAATTCAATAAGTTCGATCACTGAAATATATGTTATTTAAATATAGGCATTTAAAAAAAGTTGTTTCTTAAGTTTAAATGAGGTTAGTGGCATTGAAATGATTTTTAAGGAGAAAATAGTTGCAAAAACAGTTCTTGAAATGCCGTCAATACAGGGTGTCCCATAATGTATGCAGCGTCTAACGTTTATAGATTCGGATAGAACGCATCAAGGCTAGTATTTTGATGTATAACATATGGGATGCCCGAATATAGCATCATGGTCTAATTTCACGGAGAACGTTAATTACGAATCCGAACATTTTTATTCCAAATTACGGTGCATAAGACGATTGCACAACAAGAAAGCTTCCCTAAGGGGCTATGAAAACTTGTGGCAACGAATGAGAAGAAAAGCGAATATGCGAATTATCACAGTTTGGTGTACGTTATCTGCTGAATGCATCATTGGGCCAATAACGAAAATGTCACCGGTGAAGTTTATTTTGATGTACTGAATGTGTCATCCCATTCTTACATGGCATAGACAAGATAAGTCATTATTGGTTTATGCAAGATGGTGCTAGACCTCACCGCACTCAACGAAACTTCGAACTCTTAGCAGAACATTTTCACGATAGAATGAGCGGGTTGAATTCCATTCCAAAAACAGGCAATGTTACAGAGTGGCCACCTCACTCCCCGGATCTTAACATGCGCGACTTTTTTTTATGCAGAAGTCTGAAAGACACAGTGTATCTTACATAGCCCTGAACATTGAACGACTTGAGAGCAGCAATTGAAACCGAGGTCAAGGAAAGTGGAACAATTGCGAATTTCGATTTCAGACTTCTCCCTATCTTTCTTGTTCGAACAGCCGACATTTCGAAAATCTATTGTATTGAAAATTTTCAATAAACATTGATTTTTACTTGGGCTTTTTTCCTTCTCATTTCTTGAAGTTTTCATAACATAAGCATTAGACTATGGCGCTGTATTCGGAGATCCCAAATGTTGTGCATAAAAATACTCGCTTTGACGTGTTTTGCTCGAATCTGTAAATATTAGACCCTGCACACCTTTTGGGACATCTTGTAATAAGAAAGATTTTAGAATTATAAAATAGTATAACGAATAACTTGCAAATGGTAATTGGGAATGTTACTAGAACAAAATTCAAAAATTAATTTAATCAATACTTGATTTTGACTTGAAAAAATTTGACAGTGCGGCCCTCTGTCATCAAATGAAAGTAAAAAAATAATTAGCTTTCTACAACTGCTAAAAATTTTCAAGAGCTGAGGGGCTCCTTCGCAACTGTCAACTTTGCCTATTTCATAATCCTGCCCTTCTACCTATTATTGAAACCTACTCATCATGGAAAAATAATTCTAATCTTCATATCCTGGTCACAACGATTATAAAATTTTAAAAAAGACGAAAAATTCGTAACAACAAGAATAAAGACAAGCTGAAATATTCGTGCGATCGGTTTTGAGCTTCTTTTCAACAAGGAAATATATTGTTTCAAAATACGTTTAAAATATTTCAAAAAAATTATTAAATATAGAAAGAAAAATCATATAGTAAAAAATTTAATACCATTAAAAATATACTTTTATGAATTTTAAGATGTTATAAAAACTATTTTTCTACTCTAAAATTTTAAAAAATTATCACGAAAAATTCAATATTTCTCTTAATTTTTTCTTAATTAAATTTCTAATTAAAAATTTTAAAAATATCGCTCCGAAAATCACTTTTCTACCCTCCGAAATATATATTTGCCAAATTTGATAGGCATAAGTCAAACGGTCTGGTTTGTACAGAGCCAACACATACAGACAGATAGTAACGGATTGAAACTTTCCCCTTATTTTTTAACATCAAAATTTCGTTAAAATACCAATACATTTACCGCCAATACATTTTACCGCCAAATACTCTTGCCAACAGATGACATGTTTTTTAGCAAACCTAGACTAATCACTCTTATCCCCCCCTTTTTTTTTCTAAGAGTTACGCGTGATTCATTGGACTTTTATGACCGGTACGGATATGTCCGTACGGATGAGTCCCAAGACCTCACCGGCCACGGTACAGTCCCTCCCATCCTCACTAGGTGGTACCTGTCCCCATCCCATTTGAGTACTCGCCAGATATTTAAGAATCAACTATCATTCCAGAAGAGCCTCATCCCCACATCTGACCCCCCCCCCATACAGCGGGATGGTCAAGTTAAAAGAGAAAACAATAATAATAATAAAAAAATTGCGATTATTAGGCCATCTTCATAATATCCAAAAACAGATCTTGGTCAAAATATCTTCTATCTCAAAATAAATGAAGAACAGGTCTTAACCGAGATATTCAATCACTATAATTTCCAAAAACTATAAAAATATTTTGTTATATTTCGTTGCTAATGAAAAACTTTGCTTTAAAATATTTCCTACTGTATCTGGAAATAAATGAAAAGAGATGATAATTTAAAATGGCTTTTAGATCTTAAACAAATGCATTCATAAAATTTTCTATTTGTAACGTCTTTATTACATGCCATTCGTTGTTTACATTGTTTTTCTAAATTTATCGAAGAATGTCATGAAACAAATTGTGCTTAGATTAAAAATACTTTAAAGGAATAAATATCCTGAATACATGGTTAAATATATGTACAATTTTTCACTTTTTTGTTTTATTTGACAAGCGTTTTAGCGTCGATTTTTTCGAAAATTTCCTGTGAAAAAGTTTTATAATTTTGACAATTATGTGTTTTTAAATCCAACGCTCGATTTTAATATTTTAAAAATTTAACTAACTGTTAATCGATCATATTAATTAAATTTTGATTTCACAGGACTGACAGGACTTAATTGTGAATTAAAAAATGATTTCAAGATGATCATTTTACATTTATAAAAATAAATTTTAAAACAAAACGAAAAAATTAGAAAAGGATTTGCAAATTTATAGTTAAATAGGCTGATTTTGATTTAATCTGCCAAAAGGAAGGGGCTTTGCGCCAATATTTCAGTGGTGGTTACAATCCAGATATTCTTATGGAAGTTTCATTACTTATAGGAATTGTGTCTAAATATGTGTTGTTTTCTATGTAAGTCTTTCAAACTTTAACAAGTCTTCATATTTGGCTTATTTTTGATAATATTGCTGTAAATTCTTATGTTACACGTAAAGTCTTCTATTTCCCTCATTTTTTTAGAAGAATTGATCAAATTCACTCACGAATAAAAATAAAGAAACAAAAAATAATATATTTAAAACATATTTTTATTAAAAAGAGCAAGGCGTCTAAGAATTGTTACCTTTGAAAACGAAGATGACGTCATTGCCATGCTGTATCCTTTTTCTGATATTTAAATGTCATCAGAATTTTCTAAGCATGATACAGATGAATTGTTTTGAAGGATAAACTATTAATTTACTTTTCTGAACGTTTTTACAAAAGAAAAAGTATTTTAATCATTAATAAATAGTTGTGTTATTTGTAATGTTTTTGTGCAGTGAATGTAAAAAATTATTGCTTTTCTAATCGAAATTTTGTTTCGGAAGTCTTTTTAATAACTTTTGGTTTGGAAGAATTTACATGCTACTTTGAACTTAAAAGAAGCATCCATCACATCACATCACATCACATCACATCACATCACATCACATCAC
>JAPMOR010026535.1:612009-629631 GCA_026543865.1 Argiope aurantia | reverse complement strand
CACACCACACCACACCACACCACACCACACCACACCACACCACACCACACCACACACCAGAGTGAGTGACCACGGAGTTCGCGACTTATTCAGCGGGGCATCAGGAGCTATTAGACGATTTTCATAATTTTATTTATATGCTTTCATTTAATTTGATAAATCGGGACATAATTCGAAGGCAGTTATCACCTGGATTGACAAATATACTTCTAAAAGTATAATGCTTAAAATTTTGCAATGATTCAATATTCGTTTAATGCCACTGCTTTATCTGAAAAAAAAAAAAAAAAAAAGAAGCAAAACAAAAAAGATCCGATTTATTTATCTTTGACAGTTTATTAAAACAAAATTTAGCATCGAAGGACTAAAATAATTTTGGTACCAGTGAAAAACGAATATCCAGTTAAGTGCGCTAAAATTATGAGCTAGAAGTCAGACTTCTGCCCTCGGGTGCTCAGAGGTCTTTACCCTCAGAAGCTACTGCACCCCCTTTCCGTAGTAACGCGGACGCGATATCTTCATCAGAGTGCTAAAATTTCAGGATATTTGAATCCCGTTTGCTTCTTCTTATTTATGCGACATGTTCGAATCTTCTTATTTTTGCATTGCTGTAATAAAGAGTAGTTGAAATCAATTTAATTCCAGAAAATTCATCCAATCTGCTGATTATTAAATTCAATAAAATTTGTTCAATGTGATTTCATCGAGCCTAAAATAAATTTTATTTGATTTTGGTAATCAGTAGAATGGACGAATTTATTGATCATTACCCATTTTCTGGAATTAAATTGATTTCAACTACCCTTTATGACAGTATTTTTTTTTTTTACAACGATTTTCTATTCATTACATTTATTTTTTTACAATGAGTTTTTTTAAGTGTGGTTCTAAAAGTGGTGGTACAAAAGTGATGATTATTTTGTGAAAAATATTGCATAGGATGCCTAGAAGAAATCTTAATTTTCGAAGAAGTTTTATCTGGAAATCGAAAAAAGCCATCAATCACTGGTATATGGTGTTTAACGATTATACATATTCTTACCTCTTATCTTTTCTGTATTTTTTAAAACTATTTTAAAGAATTCGATCAAATATCTTCTTTAAATAACCGAAAACATTTTATCTTATTCTTGTAGAATTTCTATTTCAATTAAAATTTATCTGGCCCTAGCATCATTGATTCTTAATCCATGGAACATCTCCATCTTTCTTTCTAATGCTGAAAAGAATGTAAAGAAACTCATTGAACAATTTGGACGATGAAAATCGACAACAACATTTGCGGATTTATTTATTCAAAAGAACTTTATTTGTAACTAATAAGAAACATTCTTAGTTTTCATTCAATTTTTAGATGCGAAGATGTTAAAAAAATTTCCGTTATTAAGATTCAACAGAACTTGAGAATTTTCTCAATACGAGGTTGCGTCATTTGATAATGTTGTCGGATAAACATCCTACAGACCAATCATTGAATTTATTAAAAAATAATAAAATGACAAATGATTTGAAATAAGCGATTTTTGATTAATTGCAAACTATTGTTAATTTGCAAAAGATAAAAATGGGAATTTGTACTGAATTATTTCTTTAATCCATCTAAATTACAATTTCCTTTTTAAATCAACTAACAGTATTATAAAAGTAACTGTTCCAAAAAATGAAGTAATTTTTATAATTGATGGTGATTTTTCTTCGGGATCTATACTAAATCTCTAACAAGGTCCTTGTTTATTGTCACTGCCTGCAATCTTTCTTGTTTCAACGGATTAATAAAGCGTAGGAAGTAAGAGAGATTGAAGAAATGCCACCTTTCTATTGGAATATTAATCTGTTTTCTAGAATGTCAGTTGATCTTTTAAGAGAAGCCAATAGGTTAGACGATTTTTGCTCAAATGTTTGAATAACAAACAGTATGTTTCACCTCAGCTATTCACCTCAGGATCCCGACATTTAATTGTTCTTGACCCATTACTTCATCGAATAAGGTTGCATTTCTCCCCACCCCCTCCTCATCCTTTAACCGCTATGCGATGATACGAGTTGAAGTGTTTCATTGTTCCACACACTCCATTTGAAAATCATCCTCTTCCGCGAGCGAATTTTCTTCTTGGCGGGGTCGTCGCGTGAGGCCGGGTCATCGCTTTCGAACGCCCGAGTGGGATATTTCGCCTGCAGCTCACCTCAGGCGAGCAAACGACTTCTCGAGCATACCGGAACCAGTCTTCCACTGGCTGACCTCGCTCTTGAGGTGGCCACAGACTTCGTTCCTTTTGCAGGTGCCAAACGATTTCGGATCGGGCTGGTTCCCAGATCGAACCGGACGGTGCAACAGAGCAGAAAGGGGATCGGCGAAAGTCTGCTCAAGTTCGATTTCGTTTTGGGAGACAACAATGCTGATTGACAGAGTGATTACTGCGAGTTGCAGCGAAGCAGACTCCATTGATGGGTTCTTTCCTTCTTCTGTTTCCGTGCGACTTGGATGAATTGCCTACAAACTGCTGTTGTTTGGCTGGAGCTTTGAGATTCTGAAATTTCTTGAGGACATAGTGGTAAAATTGGATTACTTTGATAAATATTATTTTTATTTCTCAAAATAACTTTTGAATTAAAGCCTGGAAGAATGATCTTTTGCATGGAAAAATTCATTACACAACACTGATTAAATAACTATGTTAGCGAAAAGCTATTTTTTTCTTCATTTGCAATCGTCAAAAGTGTTGCTATTATGCTCACTCACCGTAAATTTTTGAACCCAGAAAATAGACCAGTTGAATCATTTCAACCGAAAGTAAAATGACTTCCTTGCTAACTTTTGAGGCCTAAGAATTGAGTTGCTCACCAGATAAACGAATCTATTTCTCATTTATTATACAAGACATAATTTTAAGCACTTAATTCCATTAGATGAACAGTTAAAAGTTCTATTTCACTTAGTTTTTGAACTACATATGATGAGTTGCGTATTTATTGGATCCAAACCTGAATGATTTTTGTGCTACAGAAGACTTAAAAATTAAACTCAATAATAAAAGTCCTACTCGAGTGTTATACTGGGATCAGTTTGTGAAAGTGATATCGAGCAGAGGGTCCGTTCTTCGTGCCAACAGACGCTCGCCAGTTGATTGTTCCTGTAGGACAACATGTGGTACAGTGCTACAAGTGGTCATGTGCGAACGGAGGCGATGTCCGGCAGGACTAACAAGAAGTTGAAGAAGTTCATTATCGTCCTGGATAACGAGACGCTGCTCTATTTGCCGGGCTCCTTTTTATCCGGGAGTGTTCTGGTCGAGTTGGAGAATGATACGCCGGTGCTCGGTGAGCTCTTATCTGTTTCTGAGAAATATTTTGTTTTACTAAATTTTTTTTGTCAGATATTTGTAAATCAAAACAAAATCGTAGAATTTCGTACAATTTAAACACAGTTAATCGTAGAATTTAAATACAGTAACAGATAAGAATGATAAAGAATCTAAAATTTTAATAATTTAATTTAATTTTTCTGCAGTTTGTAATATAAGATATTGAAAGATAATATGGTCTCTTGGTGTTTTGAGTCCCACTTTTTCTAAAGATTAAAGTTCTGCTGTCTTTAAAAGAAAGTTATTATGATGTTATGGCAGTGCGTCTTATGGAATTAACATTTCACATGGATGCAGAAATTTGTATACGCAAAAGTTTTCCTTCTCATTTTTATCTTTTTTACTCTCGTGGTGCTTTAATTGAATGCCTTTCTGAACCCGATACTATTTTTACTACTCTTCAATAAGATCTAATATCTTTTCTTAAAATACTTATTGTTCTTGCATGAATCATAAGAGCTAAGCTAGCGAATGAGAAATAAGATTACCAGAAGCCATAGCAAGTGAATCCTATTTTTCCATTCAAAATTTTCAATCTTATAATGATTTATTTAGTGTGTTTTTAGTGATATTTTCACATTTTGATGTTTTAAATTCATTCAATTTTTTTTTGAATTTTCGTCTTTTTTTACACTTTAAGTATTTTAAATTAAAATAAATAGTTTCTCTTTATAAAAATAATGAGATCTTGTCTTTTTACCATTCATTTTATTTTCTTAATGAAAAAAAAGTAGAAACAGATTTATTGAGAAAAATGGCTAAACTGTCTTCATTCCCCATAAAAAATGTTGCCATGCGAAATGTTTAACTTAAAAAGGAAAATGAAAAGCAAAGACAATTTTAAAAATACTTGAAGAGAGCCGCGCATTTTTCTTTTTTCCTTTTAATGAAAATCACTGCAGTCATCACAATTTTAGCTTGAAATGACAGCGACCATATTGCTCTCGTTTTAATTATCTTGAAATGTTTTGAAATTCTTTCTTTATGGTACTCACTGCAACATTGTTTTGGTATCGTATTGTTTTCAACATCTCGAGCTTTTATGTTTTCCTTTTGGTCCATAGTTTTTTGTTGAGAGAATATTTTCGTATTTTTAGTACGATGATACGCGGTAAAGGCGTGCCTCCAAAAACCTCTTTATCCCAAATTTTTTTCATAATTCACTGTTAAACTTATTATACTCTCTTAAAAGGAATTTTTTCCTTTAAATTCACTATCAGAAGTTTCCGCCATATGCAACAAAATTTAAATAAAATCTGCCGACATAATTAGGCTATGCTGAGCTATAGAATGTGCCACAACTTTAATAAAATGAGGCTTCTCGTATTTCAAACAAAAATTACGATTGCTTCGACAATGCTGAAAAAATGAAAAATTATTTTTGTCTCTAAGACTCCAAAAAAATTTGTTTTCAATTTTATTTTAAGATTAAAAATTTTTTGGCCACTGAAGATTTTCTATTTTTCTCAATAAATCTGTTTCTATTGAGGTATTCATATAAAAACTAAATATTTAGAGAAGATTCACTGCCACTTTTGAAAGAGTGAGTGTCAAATGAAACTCAATAGTTTATTCAATAATTACAAGATTACAAGGTTCATTGGCGAGCTCAAAATGAAAACGACTGCGAGCATATTCAGATTTCTTCGTCCACAGAAAGATTTCGACCTAATTCATCTGCTGGAAAGCTATTATAGAATCTTTTAGCTTTTCCCCCCAAATAATCTAGATCTTTTGGGTGGTAAAAAGGGGAAACATTTAATTTTTAACGCTGAAACAATTTAGTAGCTGTATTAACTGAACTAACCAGTATGATCCTTAAAACTTTGCATCAGAAAATGAAAAAAGAAATCGAATTTTTACTACTTAAAGAAACGCATTTTTACTAGAAATAAATCAAGTTTGTTAAATGTATTTGAAAAAACAATATTATTTTTTTGTACAAAACTATAAATAATTAGATACTGGCAAATTGTTTTATTAGATATATTTGTAGGGACTGATAATTTAAAACAACTGTATGTAAAACAATCGGTTCTTGATGCTCAACAAGCAAATCATCTTTTTAATTTATGTTGTTATTTTCGATTTATATAAATTTAAATTCGCAAATGCATGCCTTCCTTTAAACATATATGCTCATTAATTTGATGTTAATTTATTGGCTCTTTGGTCCTGTTATGCCCAAATAATATTGTTAGCTGAAATGAACAAGTTAGTTTTTGAAGTATTCGGGATTGTTCTAAATTCATGCGAAGCACTTAGAAGCAAATCATTTTTACAACAAGGTTCGGGTTTACTAATCTTATGAACGATTTCTAGAAGGACTTTTTGCTAGCCAATGAGTGAAAGAAAAGAACGGCATGGAACACAAATTTAAAATAATACAAAGGGATGTGAATGAAGGCTTTTAAACAATTATTGTTACTTTAAATGCCTAAAGGTTTGCTGTTGGTTCTCGTTCCACTTATCAGAGAATTCTTCATGGTGCCTTACTACTTGTAATGTTTCTACTTTTGCTGCTTTGTTGTCGTGTTATCGTATTCTGTCATATCTGTTCTGTAGGCACTTCTTATCTTGATGTGTTCGCTTCTTCAATTTAGATTGTTCCCAAAGAGCCTCTCCGTAAGGATCATACAATGCATTTGCGATTTCTAATGAAACTGACTTGTTTCCTTATGTTTTGTCCAGCCATAAAGTTCGTCGCATGGCTTTTAGAATCATTCTATATAAAAAGATGAAAAATGTGGAAAGATAAAAACGTATTGGAAGGTGATTTCCAAATGCTGAATCCTCCTAAAATAGCTTAATCAGGTTGTCCCCCCCCCCCACAGATTGCAAAATTTAGCACATACTTATTCACACCCTGATGTTTGATGAATGCATCTCATGAGCCCGCATGTGTGAAGGTGAATGTGCACATTCGATCGATTTGCGGCATCGGATTTTGAAAACCACCGGTGCAAAATTGATTCTTGCTTCAACCATAAATTCTTAGTAAACTTGGCTTTTTAGACAAATGGATAGATCCTTTCAAAGTTTTGAGGAAAGAGGCAGGCGCCCGTGATGCTTGTGCGATAAATCACCCTTTTCCACACACAAACGTGTATCTCTGGGAAGATGAACAGTGTGGGAATCTTGATCTCAATCATTCACTATGTGCTGTTTATTTGAAGGTCTTGCTGATTTCGCAAGTGCTGATTTAATGTACTTGTAATCGCATACAAGTAGCGCAACAACAGTAAAATTGTCAGCAGTTTTAACAGTTCTGATGTGTTTATAGTATTAAAAAATTAAGCATATGTACACTATAAAAGTAAGTTTATGATTTTTTTAAAGAAACTTGCATTTTCCCATTGACACATATATATATAAATGATAAATGCTAAGCACTTATGTTAGAAACACTAGTTATGAACAACGTCGTGCGCGACATGGATCATTTTTACTTTGCATGGTATAAAGGATAAAAGCATAAAAGCATGAAATGAAGAACAAAGCAGAATGATTATCCTCGTCAGTATAGTTTATGTTATTTGTCTTTTGTAAGAAATTTCTCGATATTTAGCATTTATTTATTGAATAACATTCATTTGCAAGTACTTTATTATTTTATTATAGTGAAACTTGTTCAAAGCCGGGGGGGGGGGGGACTACGATAAAAATGGGATTTATCCGAAAATTGCAACTAATAAAGAGACTGGATTTAGAGATAAATGCAAGAAGACCAAACGACAATTTTATCTAAAAATAGAAATCTTTAATGTTGCAGATTTATTGTTTAGTTAAAAAAAATTAAAAATGCATCATTCATTTGTAGACAATAATAAGTAAATTAAATAAATAACAACATATACAACTAAACAATTTTAATAACTTAAAAATAATTTCAATAAATAAGTAAGTTATTTTAACAAACAAATAGCATGTTCCACTTTGAATAAAAATAAACAGTGATGTTCTTACAGCTTCCTATTTTTACAACAAAATGCCTTTTTTTTATAAAGGAGAAACATTTGATTGTTTCATGAGGTATAAAAGATATAGTAGTGTCATTCTCGGGGACTTTAAAAGGGCCACGCTTCATGAGATTTTTCATTGTTAAACCATTGCATCTGATAACTTCCCGCGTGTTTTTGGTTACACCTGCAAAAAAAGGATTTCGTCTCTAACTTAAAGAAGACTTTACGCCATCCCGCCCTCAAATGCTTCAATAAATAGCTTGGCTTAAAAAGGAAAAATCTCCATCTTCCGCGCTGCGGTTCGATTTAAGACCAACTCTAGGATTTGGGAAAACAGAATCGACACCTTCCCTAATAGAGCCTAACTTTTCTTCTTCCTAATCCGGAGAGAAGAAATTCCCTTCGCGTCCCCTTTAATCCACGACGCGTTTTTGCACCGCTTTTGACGGCTAAAAATAAGCTCATTTTCTTTGTGTCTTGCCGAATCTTTTTACGGTTTGCAAGGAAGGTAGTAAAGGCGCACAAGACGACGGAATAGACACAGTGTGTGGATGTTGCATTTCGTGAGACACTATTGTGACAGGAGTTTTAGAGGATTCCCATCTCCCAAACTGTTTCAATACCACTTTGTTCAATTTAATTGGATTGTCATCCCATTTTAAAGCAACTTGAGAGCTATTTTACTTTGTTATTCTGAACTATGGCAAAATGAACTGAAGCAGCACCCCTATTTCTAACTTCCAATACACACTAAGGGAGAACATTCGACTTTTATTCGATTTGTATTTTGGATTTTATTACACATATATAAAACATAACACATTACATATATATAAACACAAGGGGAGCTGCGAGTACAGCGAATAGTTTTTGTTGTAAAATTAAGAGTAAATGTTTAAAAAAAAATATCATGACAAACGAATCAAGCTTAAAATATTACTTTGATACAATATTGCAGTCGAATCCCACTTTTTAAAATGGTTTGTCCATCATTTAAAAATTTGATTTTAGAATATGGACATTGGCATTTAAAATGTTCTGGATACACTCTCTGCTGTTACAATGTTACTGTCGGATATGATTTATTTTTATTCACTTCGCATTCGAAACGCGATATGATTATGTTCTCCTACTAATGTGTCGAGGAAATTCGAAGAGAATATGCTGAATTCGACGGCTTTCTCATCATCTGATCAAGGTTGAAAGTGACCAGATTCGTCCAAAAATTTCTCTTTTGGAACTTCAAAACTGGATGTTAATCTGATTAAGGCACACCAAGAATTTCCAGTTACATTCCGTACGAACGGGAGATTTGAATCCGAATTCATCTCATTTGGCCTTTCTGAGTATAATTGACAGTCTTGTCAAAATGTGATGAGCAAATCTGTGTCTTTGGCGCCCTGCTCAGCTCAGAAGCTGGATTTAATTAGCTCTGACGGGTGAACCCACGTCGCTTCGTCGGAATGAATGTTACGAAGCCCTGTGTGTTTTTTATTCACTTCGGGTTTGGGAAATGACGTGATTAATGGAGGGGCCCGATTTCTGTGGCGCATTAAATTCCGACGTTGCAATTTACACATCGTTGAGATTCGAGCAAATATTGTTCACGCAGCTGTTCCAATGAAGTTGAAAATATTTAAAAAAAAAATGCATTTTAGAGAGGGAAAAAACTGTTAAAAAATGTCGTCTACTATGTTTCTTAATTTACTTCTTTCTAAAAATTTTGTCCATCCATAGATAAAGAAGTGAAGATGAAAAGCGTTTAGCAGTGTAAGTTTAAAAAAAATCAAGTGCCATTAAATATGCCAATTTCAACTTTTGGCATATTTAATGACCCCAATCAAGTGCTGTTAAATATGCCAAAAGTATCAAGAGGCAAACATAAAAAATGCTTAGTGTTCCTAAAATAGAAAAAAAAAGCAAGACATTTAAATGAATGCAAGCAATTTTATAGAACTCTCTATTGAACAGTTAGTTGAAATTTTCCTGCAGGGAAGAAAAAGTGGAAGCTATTGATATGAAATGACTGTGGGAAAATTGATATGTTGACAGTAAGAGATGCACGCCACTCAGGAACCATTTCGAAACACCACCTTTTAGGTTTGATTATTCTCGAAAAACTGTTTATTACACTCCCCGCAACGACTCGTCAGAACTCCGTCATGCTAAAATCTTTTTTCAGCTGGAAAATAACTAATGTTTATGACAGTGGTCGTAAGCAGTTGAAAATGTGGGGTGGGGAAAGGGAAGTTTGCTGCTAAAACAGGAATTTCTCATTTTTTTTTAAATAAAATAATCAATGATGTGTATTTAACATTCGAATAAGCAAGAGCTTGTGGAAGAAATAGCATTCAGCTTTTTTGGACAGAAAGAAAATAACTCAGCTGGAAAACTACAGATTAGAACCTACGCACATGTGCAAAAAGAATGTGTAATAAAGGCGATGAAAAGTCGTGATTTATGATAAAAAAGAACAGAAATATTTGAACATGGAGAAACTGCAATAACTTGGCATCATTTAGTCCAAAATTTTTGCTTTCCCAATACAATACCAATAAATGAATAATTTCTAATTGCACATATTTTTCTCTAAAATTAAAGTTTTGGTATTAGTTATTTCAAAGGTAAAAATTAATGAATCCGATTAGAGTTGAAAATACTACACGGTTCGTCAACAATTAAGATGCTTTTAAGTCTTAAACGCGGTTTAATTACATATTTGGCGAGAAAATCTCCGGCAACATGATACTTTCATTATGATATTAACAAAGGAAAAACACATACGTAAATGATTTAGGAAAAGATTAAAACTGAAAGGATTTTCAAGCCGTGGTGGCCCGGCAGTAAGGTCTCGACCTCGGAAGCGGAAGAGACCTTCGAAGAACCGTTGTATAATAAACATTAAATTCGTTCCCCCTGGTGTGGTGTGGAAGTTAGGAGAGGGGGCGAGCTAGCTCAGGTGTCATCCTCATCATCTGACCGCGGTGCGTAATTAGTAGATCCGTTCCAAAATAGCCCTAACATTGCTTTAAAACTGAACATTAATATAGTTGAACTGAACTGAGCTAATTTTTTTCTTTTCTTTTATCATAGAGGCAACTGTTTCAAACTATAAAAATTTAATTGAAATTAAACAAATTGTCGTCCTAAATTAAACTGATTTATTGAAAAGCTAATTTTTTAAATTTAAAGACAGTATACATATTTCTGGTGCAGTCATATGTTTTGAAGTTATTCCGTAAAAACATTAACATTTAAAGTAACTTTTAATAAATCAAAATTCTTACTAAAACTCCAAAAATGCCTTTCTAGGTTCACTCTTACTAAGGCACTCTTTGTTCATAGCATCACTCTTATTGCGACCGAATTTCCATTTGATCGTTGTAGAATATTTCGTGAGTAGCGTTTTCACACACAGAGAAAGGATGGTAAACATAGTCGAAAGAAGGGACTGAAAAGCAACTTCTCTACGTATCTGCACCTATCGAAACAGTTTCACTGCAAAAAATTTTCTTCACGATGAGCTCTCGTTCGCTTAATTCGGTTTAATTATTTATCCTCAGTCGCAAATAAGTTTCGGGTCGTCGCAGTCCTGAAATCGCTACCAAACATCGCAGCGAGTGTGCAATCAGAATGATTGACGAGATTCAGTTGATAACTTTGAAAATACTGCATTGAACGCATGTCGCAGCGCACAGTTTATGATTTTCAGTGAGCGAATATCAAACGAAAGACTGCTATTTTTATAAACGTAAACTGCGTACAACAGAAGTATTCAGCGCCTTGTCATTCAAACCCTGTATGAATTGTAGAATCCGGGAATGCCCCGATAAACCACTCTACTAACAATTCCTCTCGGAAATCTGACATTTCCGAAGGACGATCCCTCATTTTCATTCCGAATCATTGCATGGTTGCGTCCAATTTTTGACTTTTAAAAATCGCAAAAAAAAAAAAAATGATTAAAAATGTTTTTGGAAACCTAAACTTTTAGTACGAAGCATTGTAATACAATGATATTTTAATTTAGATTTTGTCTATTTTTATTTTATTTTTTAAATTTAATGTGTTTTTTTATTTATTTGTTCTCCAAGTAAACAAAGAGAAAGCATTTTAATTGTCGAAAAATTCAAGCTCTAGATTTTGTCTGCATTTTAGACTTTTCTGAGTCCGAAAAGCACATTTTTGGCATTATGTCTGCCTGTCTGTGAACTCCATGACTCAAAAAAGTTTTAAGCTTGATGTATGAAATTTAGTACATGTTCCTTACACAAAATTTGTGGATTATTAGAAGAATTTTTTTTCCTATTTGTCGGCTGTTCGAAGGTAAATTAACACGATAATTACAAAACGAAGAAATTTAGATGGATAAGATTTGGTGCACACATATAATATCTAAAATATAAATATGTATCAAATTTAGAACCAAATATGCCAAAGAGTATCCGCCAGAGAGATACGACATGCGTAATGGTAACTAAAAAAATTAACGACGTAAAAAATTATTATTTTTTTTGTGATTTTGTGTCTGTCAATTGTATTTGTCAAAAATTGATATAAATCGATCGGAAAAAAGGCGTTCAAAGTGCACAATAGGTTTCCTTGAGTTTCTGCATCGCTCTCATCCCACCGCTAAAGCCCTTCAGAGGCACATCTTTTTAGGCGCGACGGCCTTTACGATTCCTAGGTTCCATAGTGATCTTGTCTGTCTGCCCGATTCCCCTCCTCTCAGTCTTTTGCTTTGTGCTGTCTTGCTTCCTTCCCTCGACGGCAAGCGAGGGAGCTCTCCATGAGAAGCTGTAGCCGCTCTGTTTGCTTCTTGCTTTTCATGGACAGCCAAAAACCCCACGTGTTGGCTGTAGCCCCAATTAGATGGACGGTGCACTGTGGTCATCGGTGTATCAATCGGCCGGTATCTAGCCAACTGAGTGGTTAGTATGCTAGGGATGAAGCGAAGAGATCACTCCTTGGGCTTGGTGTTAAGGGTGGTCACTGTCCCTGAGGGTGACACCCAGCGTATAGGTACCTATTAGCATTATGGTAAGTGCCGAGGCTGGTAATATCTAAAGCTGGTGGCTGCATCCCTTGTTGGTAGGTGCTGCCGTCGGGCCTGAATCCTTATTAGTGTCTCATGGGCGCCAAAACCAAATCTCCCTTCAATGGGCATCACAATCTAATCACCAATCTTCCACATTTTGATCGCTTTTTATAACAAAACGAATCTCTGATAAAAACGAAACTTTTAATTCTGTATCGCCTTTTATTGTGCAGAAGTCTATCACTGCAACCATTGGTGAAGTCGCTGCCACACGTAAAATATGTTCTGGTGACTTGTTGATCCAAGTCTCCACCAAAAAGCAAGCACAGCAAATAATGAAATCGAAAGTTTTAAGTAACATCCCTGTAATCGTTGCCTCTCATAAATCGTTGAATTTTTCCAAGGGAGTAATCACATGTGGTGAATTTTTCAATGTTGAGGAGATCACTGAGGAATTGAAACATCAAGGAGTAACCCACGTAGCCAAATTACCATTAGGTGGGATGAGCAACTCCTACCCACAAAGCATTATATCCTTATATTTCATAGACCAACAATCCTAGAATTCATATATGCTGAATATATTGAACTACCGGTCCGGTAATATATCTGAAACCCTTTAAGATGTATTAAATGCCAGCATTGCAGCCACTCAAAGGTTAATTGCCGCGGGACAATAACATGCTCCCACTGTGCAGGAAAAGACCACGATATTGAACAGTATAACGCTCCCGAAAAGTGCGATAACTATGGAGGTTGTCATGCATCGTTTTATCGATCATGCGAACGCTGTAAAGCAAATAACTTTCCTTAAATTTAAAGAATCTATTTCTTATCCTGAAGCAAGACAAAAAGTATTATCTCAGTCACCCAAACCTGATTTGAGTTATGCTTCCGTTGTAAACTGTAAATATACTATAACTGTAAACTGCATGTGTACAAATTGTGTGAAATATAACTCCCAAACTAACACTATTGAAAAATCTTCTGATTCTGAGCAAGAAAATGCAGCATCAAGTGCACCTAAAACTAGCAAACCAGTCAGTCTAAATTAAATTCTAATTATCACTTAAGCTAAATCTTTCTAAACGGGGACTCTAGCCAAAAGAACGAAGATCAAATTAAAGAGGTCTACAGCAGGAAATTCTGTCGCTTCCAGACTTGCGACGAAAGGCAATGTACATAAGGATTTAGCTTCCATTTTTGGCGCACCTAAAAATTTCGATTCTATTTCGAGGAGGATGAATTACAAATGCTAACTCTTGAGAACATTTGCTTCAATAAACTCGATACTTCTGTTTCTAATGGGTACTTTCATTTCTTGGAACTGTCGTGATTTTCGGTCCAAAATTGTTGGCACAAAGCATGTTATTAATCAGCTCCATCCTGCTTGTTTCGCTTGTCAGGAAACATTCCTGAAACATGACATTGCTGTGAAAATCTGTAGCTATAACTGTGCTCGGAAAGATGCTATACTGGAAATAATCCTTCCGGTAGTGTTTTTATCTTAACTTCCACCCTCTACCCGAGTTCTCATTTAAATTTACAAACTTCATTGCAAACTGTAGCTGTTCAAGTCCATATACGGACCCTTGTTACCGTTTGTAGTATTTATTTGCCACCACATGCTATCATTAACCAACATGAACTTAATAGTTTAGTGGACCGAGTAGCTTTCCTTTTTTGCTTTTGAAGCTAACCTTAATGCTCATAGCACGTTGTACGGGTTAGGAAAGTACAATTTATCGTGGGCGACAGATTGAACAGTTTATCGCCGATAACTCTCTCTGTCTGCTTAATCATGGCAAGAAAACCTTTTTCCATGAACCCACACGTACATTTCGCAGTCTAAACCTGGCTATTTGTTCTTCCGCTCTCTTGCCGTTGCTCAGTTTTACAGTTGGGAGTGATCTCTATGATAGTGATTACTTTCCGTTATTGGTCTCCTGCGCTGTTAAAGGCGGCACGACTTCTTGCCGTAAGCGTTTCCTATTCCAGCGGGGCGATTGAACTGCTTTCATGCAACAGATAGTAATTCCGGAGAATATGGTCAGAATGACTAATATGACAGAGGCAGTACAAAAAGTTGTTGGCTGCTTAATTGACACTGCGAACAATACCATCCCCAAAAGCTCCCCACGTTTGAGGAAATTCCCAAGACCGTGGTGGAACGAAGCTGGCCGCGACAGTCATCACGAACAAAAAAAAGCGGTGAAATATTTTCCGTAGATACCCCACAAAAGAGAATTTAATTGCTTTTAAACCTGCCAGAGCTACTGCTTGTCGTATTCGCTGGCAAAGTCAGAGAGAGTCATCACAGCCTTTACTTCTATGAAACTATTCTAGAAGACGGTCAAGTCAGCTAATGGAATTTACAAAGAATTTTCCATTCCTGTTCTGGATACAGAAAACGAAATGGTATCTACCCCATTAGATGTCACCAATGCTCTCTGATATATATTTGCACAAGTTTCTGCTGCTGATTCGTATAAGCCTCCATTTGTAGAAATTAAGAATCGTGCACAACGGAAACCGTTGTGTTTTTCTACTCGAAAATGCCTTCCTTACAATTCAGAATTTAGGATGCACGAACGGCTTTATTGAAGATTTACGAAAACAGTCTGGATCCTGATGGAATCACGTATAACCATTTTCTGCCACTTCACTTTCCAATCTTTTATTTTTATTTAACCGCATTTGGATTGAACAGAAGTTTTCTTCGCAATGGTATGACGCTATTATGATTCCAAACCTCAAACCTGGCAAGGACTCTCTGCACTATAGGTTTCTTGCACTCAAGTTGCCTACGCAAGACGCTTGAGCGCATGGTTAATGCCCGTCTTATATTTGAATTGGAGAGGAAAGAATGCATCCCTCTGCTGCAGAGTGGTTTTCGTCGCTCAACTTTTGATAATATTGTCTTACTCGAAACTCAGATTCGCAATGCCATCGAAATCATCTGGTCTCTATCTTCTTCGACATAGGAAAGGCATATGACCATATCTGGCGATTTGGTATTCTCTCTACACTTGCAAAGTTCGGATTTAAGGGAAATTTGCCCATGTTTTTAAAACACTTTTTATCGATGTACACATTTCGTGTTCGGGTTGATAAATTGTATTCCAG
Source organism: Argiope aurantia (assembly GCA_026543865.1). Lineage (NCBI taxonomy): Eukaryota > Metazoa > Arthropoda > Arachnida > Araneae > Araneidae > Argiope > Argiope aurantia. The sequence goes on along the minus strand of JAPMOR010026535.1, from coordinate 614,143 downwards.
TCCTTTTATTTAAGCTGAGGGTGTTCCACAAGGAGGCATCTTCAGTGTCCTTCATTTAGTCAAATTATCAATGTTTTACCCTCATCTATTCAAGCTACGTTATGTGATCTTCAGTTCTCCTGCCAACATGAACTTGATTGAGCGGCAATGGCAAGTCAACTTTTGATAATATTGTCTTACTCGAAACTCAAATAATTAATAACTGGTAAATTTGTGTGAAGAAAACGGGCATACGAATTCTCCAGAGAAAAGTCAGTGCGTTCACTTTTGAAGGAGACGGGGAATTCGTTTGGATCCTGCAAATATTAGGAATGTCGCAATTCCTGTAGTGGATGAATTTGCATTTCTGGGAATAATATTTGACAGTAAGCTCACTTTCCTTCCGCACGTTCTACATCTGCGGAAGAAGTATGGCAGGTCATTAAACATTCTCAAAGTACTTTCTAGAACATCTTTGGGTGCAGATCGCACTTCCTTGCACCGAATTTATCAAGCAATAGTTTCATCCCGTACAGACTACGAATGTATGGTGTATGACATTGCGCGTTCTACCATATTACGCAGATTTGACACCATTCTGCTTTGCGAATTTGCTCAGGAGCATTTCGCAGCTCGCGAGTGATTTGTCTTTATGTTCTCTATCATCATATACCACTTGGTTTACGACGTTAAAAAGTATCTTAACAGTACTACCTTCGAGCTTTGTCTGTTCTGAAACACCTCTTTTCCCCTATGACATTTCTGGTTAATCTTCGGAGACTTCATAATGCACGACCCTCTCACATTCTTCCATTTTCCATTAGATCTCTCCTTCATGATTCTGAGCTCCATGGTAAGGTGATACAGACTAGTGATCTATTTTTCTTTCTTCTGTGGAATATTCCTGAGTTTTCCTTTTCAAATCCCTTCTCTAGTTTTGAGAAGCATAGCACCTGCTCCTATAGTCTACCAGCATCTGTTTAATTCTCATCGCTGTCAGTATTTGTATTACTTAAAATTTTTTACGGGTGGTTCTGAGTCAGATGGTCATGTTGGTTGCGATATTGTTTTTGATACCGATACATTCAGTTATAGTCTATATACATTGCTATCTGTTCTATCTGCTGAATTATTAGCAATTTTTTATGCTCTACAGAGGATTTCATTCTCTTTTGAGCGTAAATTTTGTATCTATACTGACAGCATGAGCTCATTGAAAGAACTTTCTAACACTCAAAATCAGATTCATTCGGTTGCCTTGGAAATCCTGGGTCTTCTGAGGATTCTACAGAACAGGGGGTTTGAGATACTATTCCGGGTCATTGCCAATGAACTCTCGGATAATGCGCAAATATCGTCTTTGCTTTTTCAGGGAGACATCTCATTTAATGATGAGAAAAATGCAGGTTGACGTCGTTTGTACTCACTCTGGCAGGAGTCATGGAATGATCAAATTAATAACAGGCTTCGCCCTGTAAAACCTATTATTTCCTTCTGGCCTTGTTTACCAATGCGAGCGCTAGACTTCAAATCGTCTAGACTCCGCATTGGCCGTACGCGATTTACTCATAAACATCTTTTATTCGACGATCGAGATCCATTCTGCTCGAGATGCCAAATAATTTTAACTGTTCTTCACCTTTTAGTTGATTGTCCTGATTTTAATCATCACCGTTTAAGATTTTTTAATGCTTCAACAGTGGTGCTTCACAAATGCTTGTGGGGGAGCGTCCCCACAAAAATCTTTTTAAATTTTTAAAAGCAATTGGTCTTTATCATCTCTTCTAATATATATCATCATTTTGTTGCCATTTTTTTACATCTTGTTAATAATGTTAAGAGGCATTGCCATGTAATATTATCAATCAGTTTCTACTTTTACATAAAAATATGCCTTTTATATTTTAACCAAATGTCTGGCGCAGTATAGTCAGGTATAGCTCTTGCGCCACTCAACCCCACAATCCAGTCATCCCACTGCCAAAGATGGCGCACTAATTAGCTGTTTCGTAGCTATTGTTCGCCAAGGGCAAGAGTTAATTATACGCTGGTGCATTTATTAGAAAGAGGACGAGAATGCTTCAAAGAAGCAACTCTTGCTGGCTTTAATATATATATATATATATATATATATATATATATATATATATATATA
>JAPMOR010026535.1:601052-611999 GCA_026543865.1 Argiope aurantia | reverse complement strand
ATATATATATATATATATATATATATATATATATATATATATATATACAGTGTCAATATTATGCTCACAAAAAATGCATTAAAATCTTGTAACATTCGTGAGTGTAAAATCAGTAATTGAAACGACAAAAAATTATGCTGTAACGTAAACTATAAATTCATTTCAAGATAAGCGTTACGAATTAGGTAAATTTTTTATTAAAAATATTAATTAATTAAAATTTGGAGAACACTTTCTTAGTGAGCACTTGCTATTTAAAAAGTAACTACGAGCCAAATTTGATAGCTTTAGGTTCGCCAGTCGGTTCCGTAAAGCGCTTTGAACCATTTTTTCATAAAGCTTGTCGCATACTTAATTTATAAGCAAAGTTACATAATTTTAAAAGTTAAAACGCGATCAAAAGAAAGAAGAACCCGTTCTTTCACCTCTTGAATAAAACTATCAGAAAGTAAAATTTACTTTTAAGTTGAAATGGAGAGTTAAGCAAAATGTTAAAAAATGTATTCTAGTAAATATTTTGCATATATTTTCATTTAAATTATGCAGTTGTCAATATAGATGTTTTTAAAAAAAACCGTTTCTTAAAAATGCGCATTTAGAAGTGTTTTAAAATAAAGAAAATCTTTTTTTTTAAATTACAAATGTGGAGGTTAAAACAAAAATCGCAAAAGCGTGAGACACTAATATAAAAACTCTAAGCAAACCGGAATTTCGATCATGCGCATGATATATTTTAATTTTTAAGTAATGCAGGAGATTTTTTGTTTTTATCTCGGTATTCACCGCTCCTATAAAGTGCCGTTCTCAGCGTTTCATACTGTGAAGCCTTTTGTTTAGAGATTCATGTTCTTAATCTTTAATTTATATCTTAAATCTCCTTGTAATTAATTTTTTGCTACGAATCGATTCTTCTTCGAAGCAATGTACTGAATGGAGACTTGTAGGGAATTCGTCCGATGACGCTTCCTTTTGTGCAGAAGCCCATCACATTATCATTTTATTGGGGGCTTCACTGATTAGCTTCTTCCTGTTTTCTTTTTCCTTGCAAAGCGAGTCAATGACAGTTTTATGCTGCAGATTACTGCATGTTACATTTGCAAAACATATTCTATAATAGTGGTAACTCAATTTTTTGCTTGTTTATCAGATTTTATCAAGGTAATTTGCTAATACAGTAAACTTTCAGCACATACTTTACTTCAAATGTGAATCTATTTGAAAACAGGATAGAAATCAGCTGCAACGTGTTGCATTCGACTTTGTCGCATAAGTACGTGCATTTTGCACTTCTCATATAGTAAAGAATTGGACACACATTCTGGAAGAGTTCCGATATCGTTTAATAGATTTGATTCCAAAATCAGATCGAGGTCTGTTAACCCTTATTTGCATGATGATGCAAATTTCCATCACAAATTTTAGTGAAAAAAAATTATACTCAAAACAGGTGTACTGAAATGGGTTGTTGCAGGCAACCTTTTTAACGACTATTGCGTAATAAGGAGCGTAGTTGTAAAAAATCAAATGAAATGTCACAATCATCATTATAGCAGGTTTGGTCTTGCCATTCCGTTGTTTGTTATGGTTTAAAGAAACGTGCCATTTCTTGACTATTTTTTATAACTTATCTGAGATTTTTTGGCTAATAAAAGCGACAATGAGTGCAGACATTTAGAAGGAAGGGAAATTGAAGATTTTGCACTGAGCGTAACATGTCAATTTCCATAATGATGGATATTCCCACCATGCTGTTTTTTAATTATTTTATATTATATATTTGTGATTGGATTTTTTTAAAAACATTTTTCTTTTAATCTAGAGCATGAATCGTATCACTCCGATTTATTTCACAACAAAAGAAAAAATCACGCGAAGAAATGTGATCGTTGCTAAAATTCATAGCTTTAGGTACTGATTTTCGCGCTCCTTTTCGCATTATGAGACTGGTAACATTTAATGGATTCGGCGTTAAATATGATCAAAATGCATCATTTTTGTTGATAAAATTTTATGCTATATATCATTTTCCTAGTGTTGCATTTTTGAGTTACATTCACTTGTATAAGAACGTACCGTTTTTAAGCAGATGGATTTCCTCCAAAATTTAATAAAAATCTACAATTTTGGTGCGCAGACCACATGCCATATACCAAAATTCATTCATCTCTGTGGATGCTACCGTATTAATCCCTTCGCATATACGGACTCCCGAATAGAACGACTCCATTTTTAATTTTAAATCTGTATTTAAGAAAAATATTAAGTCATTTAAAATGCAGAAATCTCTCAGGAATTTGAGATGAAGCAACGTCATCTCGAATGCTTTGATACTATTGTAGGAATTAAAATAATAATGAATGTGATGCATGTCATTCGATTAGAAAGTGAAGTGAATTCGTATGTCAAGGGATCAAAGAAACAGAGACACAGCACTAAAAATGATTCTTTTGGTTTATCTCGATGAAATTCTTTTGGCGATTACAATATTTCTTTTTATGTACTACGCATTTATACTGCTCCTGTTTCGCAACCAGAAATTCACAAACATTTTCATGAAAGAGATATAAATCGCCTGTTTCGTTTTGCTTCCCTGGCAGCGAAAAACGAGTTTTGGAGAATCCCGTTCTCACGTAATCCTGATCGACAGAACTTCCGGTTTATTTTCGAAACATGAAATGTTACAACTCCTTGCATTGCGTCGATGACACGCTTCGCAGGTGCAGAAACCGCCTTCTCTTTCCGTTGAAGAAAATGAAAAAGTTTATTTTCATGAAGAAAAAAGGAATTTTGTCTTCGAATAACTGGCCACCGGAATCCATAAAAAATAGAGTGACAGGATTGCATCCTCTTGAAGGCCATTGCTCATTCTGCTTTTGATGTTTTATTTCGAACTGTCTTGCTTCTTCTGCTCCCTTCCCAATGAAACACACCGTGCGTGATGTGCGGGAGTTTCTCTCTTTCATTTCTCATATTAGAAGTGCACGAAGGGTTTTGATGATTACACCGTAAAAAGTTTGACCTTGATACATCGATTCCTTTCAGATATTCTTAAATTTGAAAAAAATTATAATTCAGACGGATAGAATCAGGCATTTTGCCTTTACATCGAAATGATAGCATTCAGTCAGTTTCACTCTCTTTATCGAACTCCAGAGCACAAAAGGAGCCAAATAATGTCGGCGTATGAGGAGATTTCCCTCTGCTTCCGATATAAAAATACTTACCTGGGAAAGAAACATCTTAACCTTAAATGAAACTTTTTTTCTTCAATTTCTCACAGATATTAATTTTTAGCCCATTGAAAAAAACAACAACAATACTTTATCTTCAAAATAAATAGTTTTCATTTTTTCATAGATATATGTGCCATCAAAATGGTGAGGGGTAGATTTCCAACTGCGCGATTCAAATGTTATTATAACCTGGTGAAGAGAATAAAAATTCTATGAATCGTAAAATTATCATACTTCTATCATTTTGTCACGCATTCACTGTTTTCATTTATTTATTATAACGTCTTCTTAAATAAGATTAGGAACAAACATTGAAGCCGCACGGAAGGCACAGTGAATAAGGCGATTTCGCAAAGTTGACTGAAAATCATCCTAAAACGAGTCATCCATTTTCTGTTCAATTGAAAACGTGTCTCACCGTCCACCTCCGTCAATGCACCGCAGACATGATTTTAAACTTACCATCTTTTAGGATTGCGTCCCAGGTTTCAAGAAAAACATCATTTTTGAAAGAAAAAAAAACACCAATCCCTTTGTTAAATTTTTGGACCCTATTCTGAAGTTATACCTTCAAAAATAAAGATGAAAATTCTTAAAAAGTTGTGTGTTATCGAAGTATGAGCTAATGTTCTTCAAAATTCGCTCTTGAGCGCAGAAGTCAGCCGCTAATCTTTTCATAATTAAAAGTATTTTTTCTGCTCAGATTAAAGGCCGTTTTATTGAAAAATAGACTGTCATTCCTATGGAAGGAAAATATTGCTGATAGCTTAATAATTTTATTTATTTACCTTCGAGTTCCACTTGCAATATTCTAAATATCAAATTTTAAACATTCTTTAAAAATCATTAAGTGAGAGAAAAATCAGTTTTCAGTGGTTTTGAAAAATCATTCGGTACATTTTGTAATTTTTCAATAAGCTATGATATGAAGAAATTGGGAGTTGTCGTTGATATTCTCATAATGATTAAAAATAAAGTAGCAGTCTCTTAAAGGAATTTTGTATATTATAATACTCTATATGAAAGTATTTTTTTTTACATAAAAATACTTTACGTATTGTTAAAAAATGCGTTTCATTGCTTAGGCATTGATATTTCACGGAGTAATATTAAATGTATTGCTACTTTATTGAATTCTAGCCCCTTTTGGCGACTAGGGGGTTCACAGCGATTGTGCTCACTACAGTTTTCAATATTTTGTGTAACTTGACCTCTTAAGAGAGCCTCCAGAAAAATATTTGTAACCTGCAAACTTTGATAGTCGTACTGTCTCGGAAGCCTTACACTGCTGTATTCACTGCATACTTTCTACATCTACACTGCATCTTTCTACTTTTCTGTAGCTTCCGTAAAATTTGAACTTTAAATTGAAATGGAAATGATTAAACTTCAATTAAAACAAAGACTTTTTTTTTTAATCCTAAAAAACCAAATATGTTTTTGTAAAATTATAAGTAGAAAGTAGAGAAAAGAGATCATTAAATATTGAAATTTTATGTGCATCATGTTTCTTTTCATAATTTTTAGAGTATTAAAAAGAACCACTCAATAAAAATTTGTCTGATTCATCATAAAATTCCGGTTTCTGTGTCACTTTCCAAAGGATTTAAATGGCTTAAAGAATGATATTTTATTTTGCTTCACTCAATAAAGGTATTTCTGAAATAATATGTCTAAATTTTACACAGTCCTTTTGCCGTAAACAATCGTATTCAGTGAAATGTTCTTGATACTCTAAATGAAAGTAGAAAATGCTTACATGTTCTGCGATCAAATATGACAGACATTTTGAATTTCAGACAATCGAAAATTTCATAATTTTAGGCTAATCAGCCTTGCAGAAATAACGGTCTCTAATTAACAAATCTTGTTTGAAATGGTCTATGAAGTGGGCTAAATCTTGCATTTTTATAAAATACTATCCGTCTTTGGCGACCAGCCGGTTCGCCAATCTTAATGTTCGTTTAAATTTTAATAATTAAATATTTTACGCAATTCCAACTTTAATAGATTCTTCATCAAAATATATTAAACTTCAAATTTTGATAGCCATATAATTCACTCATAATATTATAAAGGCCTTCAGTCATAACGTAATATGTATCTCTCTAATTTTCTGTTACCTCTGGTAGAATTAAGGCTTTAAATTAAAGTGGAAAGAATTAATCTGCAATTAATATAATAATATTTTTTACTGAAACAAAGTATTATTTTATAATATGATTGCTGATAACAGAGTCACGGAGCGTTTAAATTTTATGGGCACTAAGGAATATCTTTCTTAATTTATATAATATCTCAAGAATTTGTCAACAACATTTTATCAGATTCATCATGAACAGATCAATTAATTAACTATGTTTAATTGTAAATGCATCAAACACTAAGAAAATAAAATGAATCGTTTAAAATAATAGGTCGAAAACAGGTGTAAAAAAACTACTTAAAAAACGATGTACTTAAAACTATAAGCATATACAAAAAAATATATAACTAACATAAATACAATTTAATTACAAAAGCATGAAACTAACCTAAAAATAATTTAAATCATTCGTTGATAATGGTCATGTCAACAATCAGAACACAATGCGCATGCGTGAATTTTCAACGCCAGTTACGGTAACGGAAATGCGTGAATTTTTCTACGCCAGTTGGAGTAACGCTATACAGATCAGAAATTTTTAATTTCCTTTATTCTGTGTTATTTTAATTCAAAAGTACTTCAGAATGAATCTGAAAGATGGATTAATTAACAATGTTTAATTTTAAATCCATAAAACATTAAGAAAATAAACAGAATCGTTTGAAATAATCGACCGAAAAATGTAAACCCTAGCCTCATTACTGTTGGAAAAAAAAAAAAAAAAAAAAAAAACTGAAGCCTTACTCATTTGGCGGTGGGGAAAATGGAAGATTTTTTTGATGGGAAAGTTTTTAATTAATAATTAAAATTCTAATTAAAAATTCAAAAAAAGGGACCCCAGGTGCACATTCCCGACCTCTAAGGTATACATGTACCAAATTTTGTAGCTGTAAGTCAAATGACCTGGCCTGTAGAGCGCCAACACACACACACATACACACATTGAGCTTTATTTATAAATATAGATTAATATTTAGATTTTCATAGCTCTCTCGATTTTAGACACAATAGAATTAACTTTTCTTTTTATTTAAATTATTAGTGATTCAATAATATTTTATTAAATATGACAAACAGAACAGAGGATCTGTATAAAAATAGGAAATTCGTAATTCATCATGACTCAAACTGCATAAAAAAAATATTCTTTATTTCTTTTAGATAATACTTGATGCATATGCCTATTAGGAACGATTTAGGAATTGGCTATTAGGCAACAGATTAAAGTGAATATCCGAAATACGTTTAACTGTATTTGCCTAAAATAACACAGAACGTCGTGCATCTTCAGCTATATCGCCGATTCGAAGGGCAACAGTATCATTTGAAACAGGTACGGACTGCAATTCTTTTGAAAAATTATCTCCAAACATAGTTTCTACAATCTCAATTGCTGCTGGCAAAATAAGCTCTTCACCAATGGTGTGAGGTTTTTTACATCTGGCTATTTTATATGAAACTTTGTAAGATGCAATTAAAGCTTTTTTGTTCACAAAGTTTCTTTAAAAATGATTTTTGCTTTTTATATGATTTTAATTTTAATTCGAAGAATTCTGTGGGTTTGTTGACGTACTCACTATGAAGCGTTTCCAAATGTTGTTTAAGTTTATAAGGTTTTATGCTGCCTGCGGCCAAAATTTTTGAGCAAATGATACACAGGGGCCTTTCTTCTTCATTTACTTCAGTACTGGTAAACCCAAAATTTAAGCATTCTTGAGTATATTTTTTTGATTTTATTTTAAGAACCATGCTCGTCTGTGTACTTGTTGATGCTTGACTGTCGTCTAATGCTTGCTTACTTCTGCTTAAAATTTTATCCATGAGTCTAAATAAATCTGCTGCCGTAAATATTTAATGTGCTGAATTACAGTTAACACGAAAACATATATAACATACACATTCACGATATATTCGATAGCGATAGAAGGATCGACTCGAATGAGACTGGCTGGAATTGAAACTTGCTTTATCGAACATTTTCTTTTCTTCTTATGAGACAACACTTGCTCCGTGCGTGCTCGAAACGGCATCGGTCGTGTGGATTCCCTTCCACAAACATTGCTATTTTTTTTCACTTTAGTTTAGTCATGCTTCTGTTTTATTTCTTTTATTATCCGAAAAAATGTATTCCCAGTTTCTAAATTTAGCTCATCCCGTCTAGGTTAACTTTCATTAACGAATTTTCGACTTTCTTATTCTTTTAACGTTATCTCCCTGTTTGGCTTTCATTTCAAATATAATATTTAAATTTTCCTCGCTTTCATTCGCTTCGTCTGTTCACTGCCCGCTTTGCAAAATGCCAGATGTGGTTTCTCGCCAATGTTAGCTCGCTTTTACTCTTTATTTGGCAGTTAGTTAAAAATAATTTAAAAACAGAATACAAACTACTCAATATTCATTATTGTTGTATACTTTTTATTGTAAGCAGGGGGGACGGTATGAAAATTATGATTGAAAACTGGGCCACGAATACTGAAAGGTTGAGAAACGCTGAATTATGGAGAAAGTTTTGTAATCACCAAGAAATTCAAACTCAAGATTTTTGAGGAATCTCCAAGTTTTGGACTTCCCTGAGTTTGAAAAACACTTTAAAAATGTCTGTCTGTGATACAAAAATAACTTAAAAATACTTTGAGCTAGACGAATGAAATTGTGTCTATGATCTCTCCAACAATTTTCTAGAATTCTATCAAATTGTAAACGAAATCTGTTCAGAGAGACCGTCCATCCAATTGTTCAAATATAAATTAACTACAAACCGATCTAAGAGCAAACCAAAGGTACACAGATTGAACCTCTATAGTGAAGGTACTATCAAATTTTGAGTTCAAAACCATTCCAACAGGGTTTGAACGTCTGTACTTTCAGAAGCATGTAAGCCCAATGACTTAAGTACATCAAATTTGGTACGTGGATTTGAGACCACATCTGCAGTTTTGTATCAAATTTTGATTTAAATCGACTGGGGAAAACGCTTTTGAAATGTGAACTCAATTTTGCGATATTATTAACTGCATACTGAGAATTGGCCTCCAAAACAATTCACCAAGGATCACAGAATAAATGCTAAATTCAGTACGAAACTTAATTTTAATTATTAACTTAATTATTGTACGTCGCGCGAGGCGTTTTCTACTCAAGATCCACAATTCTTTTCGGAATACCAGAATTTGTGGGAAAGGAAGATATATAAGAAAGAAATACATTTTGGGAAGACCATTCATGGTGTTTTAAAATTTAATTGAATCGTTCCTGCATTTAAAGCTTTTAACATGTCCTAAACATCGTTATTTAAAAATTATGCAAATCAAAATTTTTAATCTGGGTCAGGAAGGCTAGTGTGGACAACCAACCAGTGGCACTATTTGGCCACTAGCGTCATCAATGCATTGGAGCCTTTTGAGTAGTTGTGTCATTTTTTTAACCAAGCGATTATTCTAGAAAATATATTGAAATCAGTGCCGTAATTACGCAATGATTAGAAGGAGGCCCATTTTTTAACCTTTAATGGTAGAAATGCAGTTACCGTTCAATGTTTGTTTTAACATTAGGTTATTGCCTAGGATGGACGCAACAATGTGCTTCAAATTAGCTCCACACATTAAATAAATTATATCGCAACATTGTATTTAACTGCAATTATAAATTGGAAGATGCAATTGATTTTTCTTTTTGCTGAAACAAAATGTTTCTTTAACATAAAATACAATATTTTTTTTACGTCAAATTCGGTTATGCTATGATTTATTATGCATGTGAATGTGCAAGTAAGTACTGGTAAGTTTTCTTTTTTTTTCCCCTCTATGGATGCCAGATAACCTTGTACTGGCTGTGCTGTAGCTGCGGCACTGTCTCAGATTAAAATGCTATTATGCTACCATGCTATTAAATACTCTTCATTTTGAAAGCGAAGTTCTCACGACCTTCATCTTAGAAAATGCAATCTAATGAAGGTTAATAACGCGCAAATCAACAATCTGTTGCATATTAACGAGAGAACAGGTTGATCCTCGTGCGTGTTTGCGGAAACGGAACAGTGAGTGAGTGACCTTCGCTTTGAAATTCTAAATATTCGCCCTTTTCCTTTTCGGCCAGCAAACCGGAAATAATGCACGATCTGGCACGAATTCTCAGAGTGTTAATTGCTGCGCCATGGACCATCTGAGATGCTGGGGCTTGGAAGCGTGCATCGCTGCCTTTGCACAATGGATCGCACGCGAGTTAACCTTCTGAAACATCATTTGATTGATTTCGTTTTTTCTTCTTCTCCTTCTTAGTTTTCTCGTAAACAAAGAGAAAGTATTAGAATCGCCATAAACTATTTCCACCTTGTGATTCTAAGGTATCTAACAGTGGCTTAATTAAATTAAGGGCCCCTGCAAATATTTAGATTGGGCTCTCAAAAATTAAAGGTAACACTTTATTACACTGCACAGCATTAATTTGACTGATTAATTAATTTTTAAAGTCCTAGAGATTAAGATAATGGCAGTGAATTTTGGTCGCCCCCTTTCCCTGTATGACTGGGGATCCATGTTATTTTGATAATCTTGCTACCATACGTTCACGTTGTCAACGCTTGCACTTCTGTAATAAATCTGACTGAATCCAGAAAAACAATTTTTAGAATTATATCTCAGCATGACGACTTAGAAACGGAGAAAGGCGGACTGATGAAATATAACATTACACAGTTGTCTTTGTTCCAAGCTTGTAGAATACAATCCGTCAAAGGGAAGTCTGTCCATCCGTGCTCATATGAAAAATATAACAGTTTGGCTGGGTGAAATTCGACATATTATTTTTCATCAAAACCATAGAAGTAGAGCCTCAAAAGAGTTACCCCACCCTATCATAGCATCTAGTTTAAATGGAATGTAAAGTATAATTGTATTAACACTCCAGTGGAACCCTCTCATCCCCATTTTTGGGATGATCCCTAGTGAGGGGCCGTAGAGTTATAAGAATAACAAACTCCATCCAAGAAGAAACAGACTAGGAAGCAACGACCTAACCCCTCTCCCCCACCTTGCAGATTGGCATTTGGCGATACCTAAGATTCGAATCATACCTTCTTTCATACCAAATATTTCTAGGAGAACGCATTCACACTAGATTCCCCAAGCACTACAACCCCCACCAATCTCCATTCTACCCTGGCCAAAATCCATGAGCCTTATCTGTTACACTCTTTAATAATACTTTATATATATATATGTGTGTGTGTGTGTGTGTGTGTGTGTGTGTGTATGTGTGTGTTTTGTTTAAATAATATTTTATTTAAACAAAAAGAATATTTTGATTGAGTTGAGGATAGTAGTACATCTCATGAAAACTAGAAGTAATTCAAGTAAAAAAATGACAGTGGGCTCCCTCTATAATAATCACTTAGAGCAATCACTACATACAAAACGTCATTACATCCAAAATGACAAAAATGATACAATTTTTGTAGGAATACAAGAAAATTCGAAAAAATTCCATGTGGTATCATTCATTTTAAATTAGGAAAATCGTCACAATGTACAGAATTGAAAAAAAAAAAAAAAAAAAAAAAAAAAAAAAAAA